>PYFS01003277.1:0-20372 GCA_003671545.1 Ophiognomonia clavigignenti-juglandacearum | reverse complement strand
ACCCCCCTCCCTTCCCCCCGCCTCCGTCCAACTTTAGATGTTTGCAGAAGTCAATTCTAAGACTGCTCATGTAGGATTACAAGTCCAAAGATGTAACAGAACAGGCGGGCGTGTTCGGTTGTCTTGCCGTGGACAACATCTACAACATCCTCGCCAAAGAAGACCCAATTGCTTATCTGCTCAACGGCACAATCGATCCGATATATGCCAGTAGTCTGAAAATGGCCCACGTGCCGAGCACGACATCGTCCTGGGCCAAGTCCATCGGCGACGCAATGCGCGGTCTCGTTCCCCTTGGCACCGCCCCAACGGCGACCGACATAACTGCTCCGGTGGTTACCAAGCCACCGACATTCCGTCTGCCTTCGCAACTTGAATTGGAGGTACACGACTTCACCCGTGAAGAGGTGGCTGAGCGAAAAGCATTCTTACTCAACGACAATGGACAAGTCGACTTTTACTTGCGCTCAGGAACTGGTCCTCTTGAGTTGCAGTACGTCAACATGCTGAGTGCACATACCAGCTATTGGACCAATGCAGATCTGGTCCGTCTGCTCTGTGTAGAGATCGGCCGAGAACCCGGGCGAATGAATACGCTTCCAGTGATGAGAGCAGCGAAGATGACGAGAAGAGAGCGAGCCGCGAGGTAGGGACAAGTAAGATGCAGCTGAATCACGTACACTCCTGGCCCTTCATCTCCCTCCAGAATGGCTTGTTCGACCCTGGCGACGGTTGCGGGTCAAGCTCTTGTGTTGAATGTGGGCAATATCTGCCTATGTATTCCTGTACAAGAAAATAAGAGCATCAGTGGCGAACCTTGGACCTCTAAGCTGTCGGTGCCCCCCGCCCGCCCATACAATGGTCAAGGTACAAAAGAGTGGCTCGGCGCTAGTACTCCTCGTCGTTAAAAACGTCGCTAAGGTGAACGACCGCCCACAATCGAAGAACACCCATAGTCGGAGACCTCCAGCCTCACACAAAGAATCGAACGCCCAGATTCGAATACCCAAATTCTCGCACCTAAAGTAGGCCTCCCAAAGTTGAATGAGTAAGGTCGACTGCTCCTCTGCCTCTAGTAAGGACCATTAGCGCCGAGCTACCGTACCTAGGTACCCTTCTGTACCCTTGGCCATTGTACAGGGCGTCTGCGTGTCTCAACTGCTGCGTCCAAGCGATAGTCCGTATTGGTGCCATGACCACCCGTTCAACTTGGCGCCTCGACTGTGGTGTTGGGGGAGCTAGGATGCCTGACAGGAAGTAGTCTGGACTTCAGCCAACCGAGAAAACGCCCCAGTTCATGGCCGACCGGCTCGCACCGGTCTCTTGCTTGCTCTAGCCCGCCTTTCCGTAACCCGCCAGGCAGGCTCACCCAAAGCAGAGAGATGGAGGCTAGAATGGCAACGACGATGGGCTGCAGCACCTCGACACCTTTGGCCTGCGCAATAGCACCGACCGCAAAGGGGAAGATGGCGGCGCCGCCGCCTCCGAAAGCAGCCGCAAAGCCGATGGCACTGACATGGTAATCCAGGGGCAGAAGCTTCGTGGCAGCAACGATGGCGGCAGGAAAGAGAGGACCGAGGAATACGCCGAGAAAGGCGACGCTCACGGTGGATGCCACGAAGCTCGGCACGAGCCAGTAAAGCAGCTGCAGGGCGATGGACAGAAGCAAGTAAACTGTGATGGCTAGCTTCTCTCCTATTCGACCGGTAACAAATCCCAGGGTGACGCGGCCTATTGTGAGTCCCAGCCAGAACAAAGTCACGGCAAGGCCGGCAAGGAAGGGCTCTGTGTTTCGGACAGCAAGCACTGGCAAGAAAGAGGTGTCAGTTCTCTGGGTCTCATAATGAACCATCCGCCTCTCTGTTTATCATCGACGACGACGAGGACCCGAGAGTCGCTCCACATTCCTGTGTTTCGGAATCGGCTCATGAACACAGACAGCAGCAGTCAGTTCACAAGTGCGCTTTGGGAGTAGCTCACTGAATGTGGTTATCCAACCCCCCAGAGAGACCTCTGCTCCCACGTAACCCAGCAGGAAAAGCGCGAGAATCCAGGTGATGGGATGGTGAAGAACGGTACGGGTAGTTGTGCGGGTGCCGTGTCTTTGCTCCGAGGCATGTTTATGTCGGTAGGCAGCAGCATCGGCGCCCCAGAAGGCGGCGGTGGTAAGACAGGTTTCGAGGGCGGCAACGGCAATCATGAGGTAGTAATAGGTGTACCACGGCAGTGGCGGGCTGGCTTTTGTGACCATAGAGGTAGCAATCAGAGGCGCCACGGTGGCGGCCGCGCCGTATGCGCCATGGAGGATACCCAGGAGTTCATTGGGATGGTGCAGTGCGCCGACGAAAGCGTTCCATGCGCTGTCCTCGAGCCCATTCCCGAAGCCAGGGAGGATCATGATTACAGGCAGGACACTGTAGGGCGGATGGACCGAGATGAGGGTGTACCCCAGCAGGCGACATAAAGGAGCGATAATGGCGATGCCGCGCTGACCGAGATGGTGGTGAAGGAGGTTGCTGGACAAAGCGGCGGCCATGTATCCCACAAAAGAGGTGAGGAAGAGCAAGGAGACGAGGGTATAGCTGATGGCATAGTAGCTCTGGATCTGGCAGAGAGGGGGCTGTATTAGCATACTCTACTCTACCTAGGTACCTACTTAGTACAGTGCAGTGCAGTAACCTACTAAGTAGGTAGGTGTGTTCTGGTTTGTGGGACCCCACTGACATATGGTAGCAAGGCCCCAAGTGATGCATCGTTCAAGCCCATGACTATGAGGCCCAAGACAGTGGCAAAGTATCTATTGCGGTTCTCGATCGGATCGTTCCATCTCTCCAACTCCAACACCGGCGGCGCGGGGGGGCCATCGCTGATGATGATGATGGTGGGAGCAGGACCGGCCCCTCGGTCAGCATAGTTGCGTGTCTTTTCTGTTTCTTGTTGAGGCAGAGACATGGTCGTCTCCCCCAGAATCTTGGCGGAGGACTTGTAGGTGGGAATATGGTAGTACCTAGGCAGCTACCTAGGTAGGTACCTATGTAGTACGGAGTACCTACTATGGTACCGAAAGGCTTGGAGGCATGTGGCAGGGAAGTCGTACAAATATACGAAGGTTGGGCCGGGAGTGCATTATCTCAGCTTGCACAGTACATCTTGTATTGCGTTGCGGTGTTGTCGCACGTGTCTCTGCTGAGGGAGTCTATGCTGAGACTACACCGGCACACCTCCGTTGTGAGAGCAAAGACGGCGTGGAAAGATAGCATAGACATACCTCCTACCACGTTGTCCGTATCATCTACTAACTCCAGTCACTTCTCCCGGTGATGAGAGCAACGAAAATGACGAGAAGAGAGCGGGTTGAGCTATATCGACTATGTAATTCGCTGTGTACAATACCCACCACGTAGATCTTGCACACGAATAAGTGCCTTTTCTTAACGCCACACCCACACCACGACTTCACACGCGCATTCCTAAGGATATAGTCAGACGTATCACATATCCCTAGACCTAACACCTGACCCCGAAAGTATCCCAACAACGACCCTAAGGCGAACGTACCACGGTCGACAGAGTACTTATAAATAGGCGCTTCCAAGGCTGGATCCAGTAGTGGTACTCAAGTACTTGTGACCACAGCAGATTGTTTGCAGTTATTCTGGGGGCGGCTGCTGTGGTTGCTAAAATGGGCGCCTGCTTCCCAGCCTTATTATATAACAGGTAGGTGGGAGTACAACTGGCTTCTGTTTTACGAAAGAAGGCGTGGGCTCAGAGAGCATGGGCATACCATGTTGTTGTCCCTGCTATCATGCTAACTCACTATTCCATACTCCGTATGGTACTGTAGCTAGGAGGTCAGGGCCCCTGGGCCCTCGGGCCCGTCCCCCCAATGATGCCATCCAACTTCTACGACAGGACCTTGAGACCACCAGCTTGATCTGCTGCTGAGCTCTCGGAATTGCAGTGCTTACATCCTCTGCCGGCCTCTCACACACACTCTCTCCTTTTCCTGTCGTCCCCAAAGATCCCGCTTCTAGCCATCATGACAAGTCCCTACTACGCAGACGACGCCGCCGATTCTGCCCGCTATGGCTACGCCAGCTTGAATCAAGAATACGGCGCTCACCAAGCCGCGCAAGCACGGCAATATACCTCAGGAGCCCTGCCCGCTCCTCCAAATATCTACGACCCTCTCCTCAACGCATCCTCCTCTACCTTTGACCGCCACCGCCGTCGTCATAACCGTCGTCACGACCGCCGTCATGATCGCCATCATGATCGCCGTCATGATCGCCATTCCCCAAATCGCCAATCATCTGAGCCGCCGCCGAGCCCGCGTCACAGGCATCGCGAGCGAGACCGTTCCTTGTCTTCATCTTCTTCCCGAGATGACAGTCCTGGCGCCGAGGGCCCCGTCACGAGAGCCCGTAGTCTCATCAGGGGCACTTTCTCAAACTCGACCTCAGGCTTGGGCGTTGGAATTGTGGGTGCCATTGTGGGTGGTCTTGTTGCTCGCGGGGTCAGTGAGTCTGCCAGTCGGGACAGACATCGCCGCAACGGACAGGACCGAGCGAGGTTGCTATCAACTGTCTTGGGCGCTGCCGTGGGTGGGCTTGGTGCAAACGCAATCGGAAAGAGGATTGCAAATTCCAGGGACAACAATTCGGACCACCAAGACGCCTGGGAGGAGAAATCACAAAGGAACTCCAGGCGGCGAAGCTTGGGGGATGACTGGGAAGAAAACAGGTCGAGGCGACAGAGCCAGCAAGGATATCGAGACACTATTACTGATCGGTGATATGTCAAGCCAGTCGGAAAGGGGGCGAGGCTAGGTACTTTGTATAGATAATTAATTTTCTGGCACCGTCCGTACTGCTGTTACTCTTGACCAGACGGATAATCACCCGCAGTGACTGTAGAGAAACACGAGGCGCATTTTCTGTTTTTACTAATAATACGGGCCGTAGAACCCACAGTACTTGAGTTCCATGAAATACAACATTGGGAATGAACAGTAACACTAAACGGCAGAGCCGCGGTCCTCCTTACTTGTGGGTGCATTTTACACGTGTTTGCAGGATCTGTGCTGATCTTCATTACTCTAGCTCAGGATTTACGACATGTTTGTCAAACACTGCCGCCTTTGCCTACGCTTGACAAGCCATAGAAAGGGTACGGTACTTCTCCGTATATACATGAAGACAGAGTCGTGCTACTCTACCTTTCAACAAACCCCTCAAAACATCTTGATCTCCTTGCTTTCGTGTGGTCGTAAAGGGCGTCATGCGAAGCAACGCCCGTATGCCGCCAAGGACTGCCCCAGTCTCGAATGTAGACGGAGACCTTTGGGGAAGCGCCCACTCTGTTCGCCATATTATGTGATGTATCCAGAATTCTTGTGCAAATCCATGGTCACACGCAATTTCTCGCCATAAGCGATCCTGGCGAACAACCCGCAACGAAATTTGATTCGAATCAGAATGAAGGATCGGTGGGGCCAGAGGCGCTGTTCTTGGACAAGTGAGACTTCTTTGCCTGTGAACTAGCGCCTGTGCCATCACTGCCGCGCCACTGTGGCTCCTCGTCCACAGGACGGTTGGCCTCCTCGTCTCTGATGCGGTAGTTCTGCTCTCGCTCCAAAATCACCTTGAAGAACTGGATGACTTCGGCGAGCTGGATCTGTTGCTGTTCGCTACAGCCAATGAGGTTGAAGAGAGATTGGGCATCAAGGAGCTGCTTGGCGACGACGGTGTCGGGCTGACAGAAGGTGCGGATGCGCATGGCGCGAGCATCCACACGTATCATGTCCAGAACGCCGTTCACAGCGGCAATGAGACCTGCGCGCTTGCCGTAGAAGCGGAAGTCTTCGCTGTGCAGCAGAATTAGGTCAAGCTGCGTCTCCAGATCGTAGCGGAATCCGATGACCTTGGGCCGACCGCGCTGCTGCCAGCCATCGACAATCTTCTTGTACTTGTCGGCGTCGAGACGGCCTGCGTTGAACTGACTGTTGATGTAGCTATCCAGGGCAGTTGTCAAGAGGAACTCAAGCTCGCAGTACAAGAGACTCTGCTCGCGGGGGTCGAGGGAGACTGTGAGACGAGAGACACGCGAATCCTTGTCGCGAACTTTGGTGCGAGAAGCGGACGCTGTGATGTCAGAGGTGATGTCCTTGGCGATCTTCTTGAGGCTGTTGAGGAAACCTTTCTTCTTCTTCTGTGGCTGCTGCTGCTCTGCATTCTTCTTGTCCGACGTTACTTCCTTGCTAGCGCTGTTGGTGCGTTCAAGCCAGCCGTGTCTTCCGACCATCTCCTTGTGAACAGGCGTGCGGCTGGAGAGATAGTCAGACAGAGGAGAGTAGTTTCGCGCCTGGTGAGATGATTCAGGCTGACGCAGATCGTCGGTGGTGGCGATCTTTTGCAAGCCGCGGTTCGCACCACTGAACACAAAATTAGCCAACCACTCCTGACATGATTGAATTCACGAGGAATGGACTGTGGAGAAGACGATGATGAAAGAGAAAGTCTGCTCCTGAAAAAGGGCATGGGGTATTCTGAAGGTTGGGGGTAAACTGAGACAGTACTGACCGGCGAGGAGAGACCGCGCGAGTAGTTGGAGAGTAGAGCATGCGCTCAGGGGAGTACTGCGGCGACGGAGACTTGCCCCAGACACTGTAAGAGCGAAGCACGCCATTGTTGTCACGGTCGACGACACCCTTGCGAACTCGCAGAGGGCTGATGTAGGACGGGTGGGCTTGGCCGAACTCCTCCTCCGAGTAGTAGGAAGAGCTCTCGTCTTCGCCCGAATCGCTCATGGAATGACTCGGGATCCTAGGCATTCGACGCAGAGGTGAGCGCTGAGGCGGGGTGCTGGGAGGTGCAGCAAGGATCGCCGCCTGGTGGGAGCGGTGGGCAGGCGTTGACTCGACGATGACGGTCTTCTTGGAAGCAAAAGCCTGGTGATGGGGAGCGTCGGTATGGATGGCACTTGGGCGCGGGCAGTGTCTGCGTTCAGCCAGGGACTCGGCAGTGATGGAGCGAGGGACAGGCGGGACCTTATCGGGAGACTTGCTGCGCTTGGCCGGTGAGCGTGAGCGCGAAGAGCGGGCTCGAGAGGCATGAGAAGCGCCCTGTCGGACAGGACGATCGCCGTGGCGGCTGTCATCCACAGGAGCCGGAGTGCGCCGTCCACGCGAAGACTCGACGTGGGAAGGAGGCTCGTGAGAGGACATGATGGCGTCGTGAGCCGACGTGAAAAGCTCGACAGCGTCGTCGGCATCACCAGAGCCGTGGCGACCATCGTCGAGGGGAGCGGCAGCGCGTCGGATGCGTGCAGAGTCGGTCAATGTGAGGAATGGCCGGGGGCTCATGGCTCCGTTGTGTTGAACTGTAGAAGTAGGACTGTTGGAGACGTCGGAGCCGTGTTGACGTCGCTGAGACTTGTGAGGGGAGCAGTTGCCCGGCAGACTGCAGAACAAGGGGGGGAGGAATGGGTTAGCTGGGGCGTAGTGGTCCACGATGTAAGGTCAGGCAGGGCGGAGGACACGAGTGGGCACAAGTACGTACGCATGGGCAAGACGGTCCATCTGAGCGTCGGTCAGGTTGAGGTGCAGGTGTAGGCCAACTTGGTGGTGCGGAAGCTGGTCAGAGGTAGGGCCACTGGAGGCGAAAGAGACGGGGATGAAGTTTCCACGTATGGCACGGGGCAGATCCTGCGAAAGGCGGTTCATTCCCAGGCGAATGAAGATACCGATGTAGACGACAAACCGGTTTCAAGGCTAGTGTTGACCGGCGGTCGCAAATGTGAGAGTCGAGCTTTGTCTACAGAGGAAGGCAGAAATGCGTTGTTGGGTGAGGTTGGATGGGATTGGACGATGATGATGATGGTGGTGCTGTAGAAGATGGCACTTCTACACGACAGCAACAAAAGGAGCAGGCCCTGGTCTTCTGAGCAATGGAGAGGCATAAGGAGGAAGAAGAACTATCTGCCACGGAGAGAGATGCATGTGTCTGGGGTTGGGGGGAGGAGACAGGATACACCACCAAATGTGGAACACAGTGAAGACCCAAACCCCAGAAGCCAGCTACGACGACAAGACAGCAGCAGCAGCAGCAGCAGCAGCAGCAGCAGCAGCAGCAGCAGCAGCAGCAGCAGCAGCAGCAGCAGCAGCAGCAGCAACAGCAGCAACAGCAGCAACAGCAGCAATAGCAGCAACAGCAGCAACAGCAGCAACAGCAGCAATAGCAGCAACAGCAGCAACAGCAGCAACACGTTGTTCTCACCTCCCTCCCTCCCTCCCATTCAACTTGAATATCAACCCAACTGTCAACTGTGCCTCCTCCTCCCATATAGGTCAGTTGGTGCCCGCTGTACTGACCAAACCCACTCTTTCCCCTTCTCTCTTCTCCCTCATCTTCTTGGGCCCCAATTCCCTTCCATACCCACCAAGTAGATAGTTTGTCCAAGACACTTGCTTGGTGAGAGATTGCGCCTGTCCCTGAGGCTCAACTCCATGTCTGTATCTGTCTCCTCTGCTCCCTCCTTTCCCCCTGCTTTCTCTCTCTTGAGCTTCCATCCAGTCCAAACAACATAGATTGGCCAGAGTAAATAGATAGGAACATATCAATTGTCTTTGAAAGCAGCTCATATACAAAACAAGCTACTTAGCTCAATGAACCAGCTGCAGCAACGTTGAAAGTAGGTACTTGTACAAGGTAAGTAGATGCCCAGGTCGTCTGTGGCCAGGGCTGTACGGTACGGATACCGGGAATACTACTCCGTACGGGCGTGCTTAGGTAAGTACCTAAAGGAAGCCGGTGCCCTCCCTCACCCCTGAGGGACCCAACCCCTTCAAGGTTGCTTCCCGAACATTTTAGCCGATAGACGCGGGGACCCCACATTTGCTGCAGGGCTATGCAAGGCATGGCATTTCTCAGCCTTCACTGCAGCCTTTGCCGTCCTCACCTCCCGGCCCCACAGTACTCGCCCTGCCAGATCTACCTACTGTGTAACTACTCAAACCGCTTCCCCTTACTACGGACTTTCATGCTGTCAGGCTGTGTTGTCATTGCTGTCCTTGCTGTGCCCGTCATAGAGTACCTATCTAGGTAACCAGTCCTGGAAAGCCACGTCCTTGCTGACTGCTGTTTCGTTCCCATCTATTTTATTACTCCTCCTCCTCCTCCTGCTACCTGTCATCAATGCCCAGGTCAGGATAGTGGGTCATGTCATCCATGCGACCTCCACATTTGCCTCCGGAGCATATATGTACAGTACTGTGGTACTACGTGCACGGAAAACCCGGGAGTACAGTACTGTAGGTTGCTAGCAGGCCGAGGGGGACGGGGTGGGCCAAGCAAAGTAAGAACAGTTCTTGATGCCGTTGGAGACAGCCGCTTTGCCCATCCGGGGAATCTAGCTGGATTTGGCCACTCGTGATGCAAGCCCATGGGCCATGACCCGCCTCACATCCCGAGCGGCCTTGCCGCTGCCAATACTCTGCATTCAAATCCGTCCCGATGTCTGCTTCCGACCTGCTCTCTTTTTATTTACTTTCTCCGTCGGGCTTCTAAGTTTGTACACATACATAATAACATCGCTTCTCGCTTTTCAGACTGGACCGAGAGCCTTTCTGATCTTGCCCACGCTGTTGGCACTTGCTTTTGTGTCTGTCGCCCTGCCCTTTTAAAGACCGACCATCGCCTCTACTTTTGAGTCGCCCAGGAACACTTTCAATCTGCTTCATCTTCTTCCCCATCGGAGCTTAACCCCCCCGCTCCCCCCTTTCTCTCCAAAATTTGAACCTTATATATAAAATACATCTTGTCATTGTGAATTTCTGATATCAGTCTCAACCCACCCCAACCAGCCATGGAGACGCAGCCTGCGAAGCAGTCATCCGACAACAACTATGACATTGGTATGCTTTCTCGTCTTAGCTCAACGTTCTTGCGGAACCAGCGTTGCTGACAGACACTCGCGCAGTTATTGTGGGAGCCGGTCCGGTAGGGCTCATGCTGTCCACATGTCTCGCACGATGGGGCTACAAGATCAAACACATCGACAATCGAGCTGAGCCCACCCCAACAGGGCGTGCCGACGGCATCCAGCCCAGGTCCCTGGATCTTCTCCGGAATATGGGCCTCAAGTCGGATATCATGGCGTGGAAGCCAGCAAGAGTCTACGAAGTGGCCTTTTGGGATCCTCCGCGCAACGGCAAGGGCATCGCCCGCACCGGCACATGGGCCAGCTGTCCGAGCTTCATTGACGCCAGATATCCCTTCACGACCCTCCTGCACCAGGGCATGATCGAGCGCGTCTTCATCAAAGATCTGGAGAAGAACGGTACCCGCGTTCAGCGCCCCTGGACCATCACAGGCTTCACTAGTGATGAGAACACCAACCCCGAATATCCTGTGGAAGTAAAGCTCGAGCACATCGATGGCACGTCCCAGGAGACCATCCGCGCCAAGTACTTGTTTGGCGGCGAGGGCGCAAGATCCTTTGTGCGGGAACAGCTCAAGATTGGGATCACGCACAAAGACCCGATAGCACATGTGTGGGGAGTCATGGACGGTGTGGTCAAGACCGACTTCCCCGACATCAAGGTCAGTCGCGTGATGACACTTTCTACCTTGTGTGTCTAGGGGTCCTTTCATCGCTGACTTTCCGCGCAGATGAAATGCACAATCCATTCGGCCCACGGCTCCATCATGGTAATCCCGCGTGAGGATAACCTTGTGCGCCTGTACATTCAGATCGCCTCTTCGACAGACGCGGACTGGAATCCGCGCAAAACTGCCACTACCGAGGAGGTACAGTCATCCGCCAAAAGGATTCTCGCGCCGTACTCCATTGAATGGGAGCGGGTAGAGTGGTACTCTGTCTACCCCATCGGTCAAGGCATTTCCGATCGCTACACCCTGGATCATCGCGTCTTTCTGGGTGGAGATGCCTGCCACACGCACAGTGTAAGCTTGAGTTGGAACTTCGTCACTCTGTGAAGTTGTGTTTGCTGACCAATTCGTCGTTTATAGCCCAAGGCCGGTCAGGGAATGAATACGGCTTTTCTCGATGCTCAAAATCTGGCATGGAAGATCCACGCCGTGGAGGCTGGATTTGCGGACCGTGGTATCTTAAAAACATACGAGCCTGAGCGCAAGGAGGTCGCCGAGACCCTGCTGGCCTTTGACAACAAGTACGCAAAGTTGTTTTCCGAAAGGCCCCCTGCTGCCAGCGAGGTGGAAGCCGCGCACGAGCTGGCGGACCAGAAGTCCTTCGAAGAAAACGCCTTTGTCAAGACATTCAAGGAATCGTGCGAGTTTACCAGCGGATACGGCGTCGCGTACGGACCCAATGCGCTCAATTGGTCGCCAGACCATCCCGTGCAGTCGCAGCTCGTGCACCCCAAAGGCACCAAGCTCCGCACTGGCCGGATCTTCGTCAACGCCGACGTCACCCGGGTGGTCGACGCCAACGTCGTGCACCTTGAGCAAGTGGTTCCCCTGAACGGGTCATTCCGAATTTTTGTTCTTGCGGGCAAGCCCTCGATCACCGGCCAAGCACTCAAGGATTTTGCCAGTAATCTCGGCCGCAAGGGCTCCTTCTACAGTAGTTACACACGCCCGGACATCGACACGGTGTCACACTTTGAGCAGAACAACCCCCACAGTCTCTTCTTCACCATTTGCACCGTCTTCGCTGCTCCACGCAACCAGATTGAGATCAGCCGTGATCTCCCGCAACTGCTTGGCCGCTACCGAGACCATGTGTACGCGGATGACCGGTGGGACCGTCGTGTGCCAGACGCCAAGGCATCTGCACATGCTAAAATGGGGTTGGATGAGGAAAGGGGCGGGGTTGTGGTGGTCAGGCCGGACGGCTACGTGGGCATTGTGGTGTCGCTTGTCGAGGGCAGCAGCACGGTGGATGCGCTGAACCAATACTTTGGTTCCTTCTGCACCAAGAGGATGGGAGTTACCGCTGCCCAGCTGTAATGAAGAGAAGTAGGATAGGGAAGATGTGGCATGACCTGTGATTTCTGGAGCATGAAACGTTAGATAGGGATTGGATCATGGCGAGCTCTGTTTCCGTCAGACCACACCGCCGGCAAGAATTTATGAGGAAATGGACCTACGTCAGACAGACGCTGGCTGCCTCGCTCTCACACAAATTGCCCACTGATGCTAGAGTCTGACTGTGCCATTGTACATAAACGCATATACTGTCCCAATCTACGGTGGGCAACTAGGTAACTAACTGTTCACATACACAGAGCAAGACAAAGCAAATGACTTGACCCAAAGGCTATATCACAGTAAATGTGCATGGTACAGTAGTTCTTCTGTCGTTGATGTCTGCCTTTGATTTGTAGCAAACCTGGAACTTTCTGCTCAGGCGGAAAGACAAGGTCTTTCGCAAAATCCTGGAAGCACTGAAACAAAGTAGTCATCATGAAAATACAAGGTCTCGCACTATATCTATTGTACTTCCTAAGAACCATACTCTGTACTTGCAGTGAGCTGATGGCAGGTCAGCCTTGTCTGCTACTTTGCATGCTGTGGAGATAACAGCTGGAGGCCAACTCCGAAGTTCTTCCGGTAGGAAATTGTGGCTGGATCCACAGCACATGTGCAGCCGCCCAGCGCTTGGCCAAGTCTGGTCCAGTGGATTCCAGTGTCGCATGCAGGGCTCGGAACGGAAAATCCTTGTGTCGACGACATCCGTCTCTTGAACAGCCGCTCAGGCGTCCCAAACAGGGTCTTGGATTCTTTGTATCTCACCAGCTGACTACCCAAAACAGTCCGCCCTTGTCACGCAAAACCACCGTAACTGAAGTTACCGATGAGTGCCTCATCATGAGACTCACAGTATTTACGGCATATATACTTGTGTGAACCCGAGGACACGTCACCCGGCTGATTCGGTGAATGGTGCAAGAGGATGGTGAGGGAGTAGTGGACTATCATATTGATGGTATGTACTAAGTATGTCTTGACACGTGTCTGCCATACAGATTATATACCTAGGTATATGTGCGCATACATTAAGGATTGCGTAAATAAGCAAATAGGCTAATCGTCACGTCAGGACATCCAAAGTGTGTGGCTCGCTGTGTTGTTGTTGGTTGTGTTGGCAGTGGCGACATTGTTGATGAACAAGAATCATCTAGGGCCGAGTGAGGTGAGTGTGGACGAATCTCCTCTTTATATGCATACCTAGGTATGACATAGGTACCTGGGTATGTGCTGTGTGATGGGAAGGCCGCAGCAAGTGCATCGGTCGGAGCAGGCGGGTGTGGTCGCAGACGGAGAGCAAGCGTCGAGGAAGACATGGCCTGCGACAGCCTCATGCCTGAGTCGGTCTTAGGCTACACTACCTCAAGTGCTGCCTGGGTACAGTACCTGCCGACCTGGAGCAGGTAACGTAGGTAGCCTCGGACGGTCGAGGTGCCTACTTCCCTTTGGCAGTCAGCGTCCGAGTGCACGAGGGGCTGCTGCAACCTTCTCCAGCGGGGCCTCCCCGCCGCAAGTCCAGACCAACTGGTACCTAGCCAGCTCTTCCAAGGGGTGAGTTGGCGAGCAAGTCTACCTACCTGCCTACCTAGGTAGGTACTACCTAGGAGCTGGTCGTGGAACATTCGGGAGAGTGGTAGGGATCGGATGCTGGGCGCTACCTAGGAGGTAGTGCGTACATCGTCGGCGCGACAACGAAGCTCTCCAGCTTTGACCCCAAATTGACCCGCGTCACCCTCGACGCGACTTTCTTCCTTCCTTCTCTTCTTGCACACCACACCCTCACCCGCATTCGAAAATATCACCGCGTTGCACTTTCGCCTCGTTGGCATTTGCAAGAAGCTTCCATCGAATTCATCATCATCATCTTCTTCTGATGATCGAAATACGTCTTCGCCTAGTTGGCATTTGTGTCTTCAACCAATCAACCAACCCAAATCCTCAATCAAACTCTCAACGCGTTCCTCATCGCGTCCATCACCTCCAGCATCAGGACTGCATCTTCGCCTCGTTGGCACCTGCTTTGCATCCATCCACTGTCAATCCTCATCGTCATCATCATGCCTCCAGAGCGCACGTCCGGTGCCTTTGGCACCAACTGCTCCCGCCGGTCCCGCCCCTCGCCTTACCTTTTCACCCAACCTCGTTTTTGTTGTCGAGAGCTACCATCCAGAGCGATCGTTGCGCCTCCCTCGGCACCTGCCGTGCCAAAGCCAATGCAGTTTGTTGACCCTTTGGACCGCCAGATTTTGAAGCCTAGGAGCGTGGCCCGCCGCTCCCGCGTCAAAACCACCCCGGCCACCTCTGCCACGTCTACCGCCACCATCGCCACCGTCGGCGGCTTTGTTGGCGCCGGCGCCCACAGGCCCACCTCGCAGGCGGCCATGGCGAAGGGCTCTGCCGTCGAACGTGCCGTCTCCCCAGCCACCTCTTCACCTATCCAACTCGCGGCCAAGTATTATAACAACAACTTGGCCCCTATCGTCAACCCTGCCATCCGCGTCGCTGCCAATGGCCTGACGCGTGGCGTCAAACGCGCCGCCGAAGTGGCAAGTAAGTGATCTTCCCGCCTTCCTCCCTGCCCTTCCCACCTGTCTACCTGACATCTTTGTGCGACCGTCTCCATCCGAGTGCCATCTTAACACCTCAGCAGTCGTCCAGCCCTTCAAGGCTGCTGCCGAGGCCTACATCGAGACTAAGCACACCGCAGAGGATGGTCTGGTCATCAAACGCCTCAAGCGACTGCCCCGCGCGCGCAACAAGACCACCACCCCGGCTGAGCTCGAGAACGCTATTCCTGCCGACCTTCTCCGCCAGTTCTGCTGGGCTGCAGACCCGTTGCAGTACCTGACCCACAAGAATCACAACCGGGTCCGCCTGTTTTTCGAGAACATCATCTTCCACATCTCGAGCGATTCATTCTCCATGTTCCCTGACATCGACTACATCCTCCACCCGCGTGCTCTGCCGGCTTCGGTCCAAGAGATCCTTCGCAAAGATTGTCAAGTCCCTTATTTGAGCATTGTACTCCACAACCACATGATAATCTACCACAAAGCAAACCACTATCCGGACCGACTCACCCGCTTTACGGCAAGCGGCTTTGACTTCATGGATAAACTCAAGACTTTTTTGAATGCGCACCACGCCATCTACTACAATCGTGGACAGATCCCCACTTACGAGTTGTATCGTCTGAAGCCTACAGGTGCCCTGGCTGACCGGTTTAAGGAACTGGGCCTCTCAGGATTCGATCAGCGCAACCATTTGATGGGGTGTATGAAGATCATTCACTATCTCCTAAAGTCGCGGAGCGACTTCAACCAGACGTTCCCGGCCGAGACCCTCGCTGGCATCCTCGCCGACTTCGACGCCATGCGCAAAGATGAACTGCCTCCTAGCTATGTTGATTGGCCTGGCAAATATGACCTGCACAAGGTCGGCATGTTCCCCGATGACGACACGGAAAACAAGTTGTTCGACTCCTTCAAGTTTGCCGATTACAAGCCCGACAGAATGTGGGAGCATTGGCATCCCAGCCCCACCAAAGAGAAACTCAACCCAGCTCACTACCGCACCCCTGTGCGCAGAGCAATGAAAAAGAACGAAGTCGTCAGAGATCAGCAGGGCCAGTGGCAAGCCCGCAAGGGCGCCTTGAAAAAGTACGAGACAGATTACAAAAGCATTGAGCAACGGTGCGAGAATGAAACCACTGAAGAGGCCGATGAACGACTCGATATCGACATCATGGACGCAAGCGTTGTCAAGGAGGGCCGGGCGAGATTCATTGATTCGCCCCTTTGCTATTACGTCCACCCGGACAACACACCTCTTCAGAAGAGTAAAATTAAGCGCAAGGCACCGATGACACCTTTTCTGTCCAAGACTGACCGTGCTGTCGGTATCGAGCCTGCCAAGACGGCTATTCCAGCTGAGATGTTGCCTCGTGCTACCAACCCGGTCCAGGTAGTCGAATCTCCCAGCGCCATTCCATCACCTGGTTCCGTTGAGCCAGCTCCGGTTGTCAACACAGTTCCTATTAGCAACGCAGTTCCTGCTGGCAACGCAAATTCCGCTGGCGCCTCATTTTCCGCCAGCGACGGACTTCGTGCTACCGAGACGCGTCCTGCTGTCGCTGTCATAGCTCCTGTCATCACCGAGAATGCAGTTGGCGATGTCGAGTGTGATAGTCGCGTTTCCCAAGACAAAATTCTCCCCGCCGCCGCCGAGGACCGAGATTCTGCGATCACGTTTGCGCTCCCTACCACTGATGACGCAGCTGATACCGTCGCTGACGACCTTCATACCACTGGTGGTGCGTCTCTCACCGATGAAGATCCCACCACCGAGGATGAGCATGAGCCCGTCAACGACGTCAACTTTGTTGACCCTAAATTCATATCTTGGCGGTAAGTGACTTGTTCCCTTTGTTCCTCTTAGTGCTTTGTTCTATATCCGGCCTCCATGTATAAGCCCTTCATTGCCGCCCAATTTTAACTTTCGTTCTAGCAAAGATATCTGGCGCCAGGAAAAGACGATGGACGAACTTTGGGACGACGGTGGACCTTTTGGCAACTTAACCGACAAGTTGTTCCAGATTGATCCGGAGAAGATACTCGACATTGAACTGCGGGCTCAACTCGCAGATGATGCAGAATTTCAGCGGGCGCAGGAACACCGTGCGATCGTCAAACGCCAAGAGGAGGCAGCACGCGAAGCGAAGGAGGCAGAGCGAAAAGCGAAAGAGGAGGAGGCCAGGAAGGCCGAGGAGAAGCGTCAGCGCCTCCAGTACGAGGCTCGCGTCGCCCAGCGAAATCTCTATCGTGAAGAGGACGAGAGGATCGCGCAATCCGGTCAGCTTCGCCGCCCTCATGAGGCGCTGATTCCCGATCTCCCAGAGAAATGGGTCGAGAAAGCTAAAGCTACCCTGAGACCCCGAGGCCCCGTGGAGCTGGCCAAGTCACCCGAGGGTACAGACCTGAAACTCCGAGACTTCGCTACTCTGGTGCCACCAAACCAGTGGCTCAACGATGAAATCATTAACGGCGCGCTTGGTCACTTGGTCAGCTTCATCAACCAGAGTCAGGGACTTGTGGATTTCCGCACCCAGACGCCTAGATGCCAGCTGCTCAACTCATTCATCGGCAAGCTCCTTGACGAGGGCAGAAATCCTAGCGCCCGCGGGCTACGCAGGGTAGGCATCAAACCGGACACGTTCCTTGACCTCGAGACCATTTTGATGCCTATCTGCAGGGGATCGCACTGGACTCTGCTGGTCATCCGTCCTAAGCATCAACAGATTTATCACTTCGACTCGCTCCGCGCGAATGGGAGTGCTGACTTGAAGGAGAAGGCTCTGTCTTGGGTCCGTACATTCCTCGGCAGCCGGTTCCACGAAACCGAGTGGACCTTGATGAATGCGCCATCGCCACGTCAGTCGAACAGTGACGACTGTGGCGTGCACACCATTACCAACGGTATCTGCGTGGGCCTTGGTATCGACCCAGCAACCGCTTACAACAGCAGCATGATGTCGTTGCAGCGTTTGCGGATTGCATCAGTCCTCCTCAAAGAAGGGTTCAAAGAGGAGTTCAGTCTGGAGTGGCTTTGAAAGGCGGAAGCTTGAATTTGATCTGCGTCGACTTGTTGTTCTGGTTTGTTTGAAAAAATGAGACAGCCGGATTTGGATGAGAGGGGGGACGCATTAGGATATATGCATAAAGACTTTGTGTTTCGTTTGGAGAGTCTAGGACAGACACTGCATTCTGGTTGATTTTCAAGGGGGTAAAGACGCAGTCGTTACTGTGCTTTTGATATGGACGAGTTCAATTTTGAAAGTGGTGGGTTGTTTTGAGGGACGTTTGGCCTGGAATGGGATTACAAGGAAATGGAAATAGGATGCATCGATTACTGCTTGTTCTCATTGTGAGCCACGTCCTGCCGTGCAATCACCCTCTTCCTTTGTCTACAGTATCGTAAGCTATGATCTTGCTCTTCCTATGATGGGCCAAATGTCTCTATTCACACGATACGTCGAATGTATGCAGCCATGCTGCAGCTATTCCGCCACTCCGTAGGCACTCCAGAATAGGGTAGCTTCCAGAAGCGCCATACTGGGGCGCTCGCATGGGTCTCGGCCAGCCCATTTGCCAACGCGTCCTAACCCGGAATTGACAGCAGACGTCTTGACGTGGCGCATACTGTGCCTGGTGCCCGATAGAGAAACAAAAAGCCTCAAGGTGACAGGTCGCGGGTAGCGAGAAGAAGACAATGTGAACAGGCACATGCGCCTCAGCAAAACTTATCAGTCTGTCCATGTCGAATTGCTGGTACGTGACCCGTCGGGATCGCCGACATCTGCCGTTCTTCGTGTGCAGATCATTTACGTCCGACGAAACGGGATGCTGACCGATTCTTGACTGACTACTTCACAGAGGCAGAAGAGGAAGGTTGCCAATCCGGCCGCATGATGCGAACGAAGGCGGACAGACAAGAGCCGAGGCTTGATCAGAAACCTGGACGCGGCGGGGTTGGCAGCGCATGGCGATATGGCATGTTTATCTGGGGTGGACGAGGCTCAAGACCCCTGGGGGAGGAAGGCGGCTCCTTGGCAGATCGGAAACGAGGCTAGCCTCGCGGGTTTGCAGTCTCATGTCTTGCAGCCTCGTTGCGGACGATTCGTCAGGTGCAGGTAACCCTGCTGGAACTGATGATGTGAGACGCGAGAGAGCGATGTGACCAAGGCTGGAGTGGAGATGGATGATTCCCAAGTGGAGATGAGGTGTGCTGAGTATCCACTTGGAGGCTTCTCATGCGGAGCCATGACACAGATGGACAGGTTCGTCTGCCACGCCGCCGCGCAGCCACGTCGGCGGGTCCGGATCCGTCAGGCGTGGACTTGCAAGTTGCGAGTTGCAACGGAGTAGCAACGGAGTAGGGCTGGGCAGCCAGGCAGCCCGGCAGACGGCTTGATGATGGGACCCGAGCAGGGCGGATGTTTTGTTGTTACTATCGTCGTCGTCGTCTTGACCGATGAATCTGAGGACCAGGGCAGAGCGACGCAGGGCAAGCTTGGCGGGCAAAGGAAGCACACGCGCGATGCTAGGGAGATTGTAAAGGTGACAGTCACTGATTTGCGGTAATGGGCTGCGTACTACTGTGCACATGCTACAGTGACTGAGTGAGCAGGTAATGATAAAGGTGATGACTTTGATGCAACTGGGCGATTGGAGCCGATCTTGACTGGACATCGGTTGCAAGTTTGCAGGTGCAGCTCGCGATGCGCTGCATTTGCCGTAGGTGGCGGCGGGTGGTACGGACAGTATGATCTGGTGGCTGTGATGATAGAAGCTAAGCAGTGTGAATATACCCACTCCGCAGGTAGAACAGTATGGCTATGCTGCTGCTACCTAGGTACCTAGGTAGTATATGCACCTCTTCCCAAGATCGGTAATACTACAAAGTACCTATGTGCTTCGTCTGTACTTATATACAGTATGGCGGTTCCGCGGGCCTGGCTCACTACTGTAATGCATTGGGGGACTCGTTGTTCCGTACAATGTTTTCAAGTACGGAGTACTCCGTGCTGTGAGTAACAAATAAGCCGCGTGAGTCTGTGCTCCAAATACTCCGTAGCGCAATGATGAAAGGCTAAATATCAAAATAGACTTCGCGGGTTGGAGTGGCCAGCAGTCCTGATGATGTCCGAGTGTATAGGTGGCGGGGGGTCGGAATTTCTGACGGGGGGTCAAACTTAAAAAGTTGACGGGGGGTCCGGGCCCGCCACCTTTAGTAAGCAAATGATACACATTATCGATATACAATACACACACATTCTATATACAAATATCACACATCCCCTAAACTTAATACCTAACTCTAACCCTAACCCTATCCCTAAACCTAGCACTTAATCCTAAATACAGCGGAAACCAGCTTTTTTTCCTCTTTAGTGCTTCGCAATTCGAGGAAAAAGCTAGTTTTCGCCTTTTATCGCTACATATCCTAAATATATAAATAATATATAAACAATGTATATGCAATATATTAATGTATACACAATGTATATGTAAAATATCATTATATATACATTGTATATATATTGTATTTATCGATAATATTTATTAAAAGCTGGTTTTCGCCTTTTGTTATTATGCGATCTAAATATATAAATAATGTATAAATAATATATATACAATATATTAATATATATATAATGTGTACGCAAAATATCATTGTATACACATTATATATGCATTGTGTCTGTCGATAATGTTTATCATTTGCTTACTAAAGGTGGCGGGCCCGGACCCCCCGTCAACTTTTTAAGTTTGACCCCCCGTCAGAAATTCCGACCCCCCGCCA
>PYFS01003232.1:0-10464 GCA_003671545.1 Ophiognomonia clavigignenti-juglandacearum | reverse complement strand
GCTATTAAAGCGTTATGCAAATATCCGACGATTTGATGTTCAGACGAATAAAGAAACGGAATAATAATACTAGTAAATAATATACTAATAGAATTGTTTCGTTTTTGAAGTTTTGAAATATAGGAAATTATACGTATTTAAACGTATTAATTATAAATAGAAACTATTTATAATTATAGAATAAAATTGTAAAATAGATTAGGTGAATCTTAATCTAATATAACGGATCCTTTAGTGAAAGTATATTTTGAATAAAGCCGCGTCCGGGTGGCATAATGTTTTATAAAGATCAACACCCGCAATGTGCGTTGCGAATCTAAAGCGAGGATTAATTCGTGCTAGCTATGGATCCAGGATGGGTAATATATTCGATCCACTTTTTCTCCTCTACCCGAACTATCCTCGCAGTGCTTTCGCTGTGGTTAGCTATTATGGGTCTAGCTAACGAATATTATTGAATTTTTTGCCGATAGAAATCCCGGTCGTTATCGTTTAAGTGAGCTATTGGGCGGAATTAAAGCTTAAGGTTCGCGACGCTTTATACGGACTCAGATCCGCATCCGGATCCCGATTTAGATTCAGATTCAGATTCAAATCCCGATTTAAATTCCGAATCGGATTTAGCCTCAAAGGAGTATGAGGTATCTATATATATATCTGAACCGTCGGCGTGGTTATCCGTGTCGTATATAGGTTTCTTGCGCGAGATAGGCGGCCGAGTAGGTATGGCAGGACGCCTGATAGCCGTATGCTGATAGGCTTTGCGTAGGTGGTCCATCGCTAGGTATCCGGTGATAATTATCGAGGGCGTAGAGTAGAGAGATGAAGTTTATTTGGATATGGGATGGGATTATAGGCTTTTCGGCGTAGCTGATATCTAATGAAACCTATTAGAGTGGAAGTTAGTTAGTGTGCCGGCAGGGGCCTTACAGTCGATAATAGGATAGCCCTATTTACTTCCGTATTAGAGATTATTGTTTGTTTTCCGGTCTCCGTTTACGCGTATTGGTATAAAGCGATTGGATGATATTGGTCGATACCTAAGTATTTAGGTATTTACGGAAACCTTTTTGAGTTTGCTTAGGGAAGTGTTACAAAGCGATTGGATGAGATAATCAGACGCCTGTCTGGATTTGCGAATTACGCGCGTAGGGCCGTAGGTTTGGCTAACTCCCGTGATCTAAAGCTGATTATATAGGTGGCTAAGGTGTAGGTGCAGGTGAAGGTGAAGGTGAAGTTGGAGATAGAGCGGAAAACGGAAAACGAAGAACGGGATATTTGGGTCAGATAACGGCACGAGTTTGGGAATTACACTCGAACCGTAAACGGTAAACTAAGTCTGGCCAGTATGTTACTATAGTGTTTCCATTTTGCGAGTTCCGTGCTAGGAAGGCGGTGGTGAAGGTGAAAGTGAAAGTGAAGGTGAAAGTGAAGGTAAATTTGGGAAGGCGGTGTGTGTTAGTCGATGCATTCAATTCCCCGAAAAAGAGCGCTAAAGTGCGGGGTAAACTACAGACATGCGGGGTAAGCTTTACAATTAGAGTATTTTCTTTAATAGATAACGTACTATTAGTATTCCCAAATAACCAGCATCCAACTTTATCGGAACAAACCGAGTATAATAATGCTTTTAAGAAAAGTAAATTGTATAGGGAAATCAAGTTAAAAAATTGAAATTGTTAAAGCGCTAGCTAGCGCTTTCCTTCTATTTTCGAGATAACGGCCGGCGGAGAAGTTATAGCGGAACGGAGCTATTAATTCGCCGTATAGGGATAACCACCGAAAAACCTTATCGAAAAAATATAAAAGATTTAAGGTAAAAGGTATTAGCCTCCGCCCAATCGCCTTTAATTAAAAATTCGTTTTTAAAGGAATCTTATATATTTACCCAAAATAATTAAATAGCTTAAGCTTCCTCTTTTTTATCTATCTTTTTTTATTAAGCTTTTATTTTTGTTAAATAAATGGTTTCTAATTCGTCTTTATTTTAATCAAAGTTTTCTTTATTAGATTTATCTTTAAAAAGGATAAAAGTCGGTGTTAAGGCTAGCGGCATGCTAACGAGGATTACCCGTAGAGGCCAAATTTCCTTAAAAGCTAGGGCAAAACCTTCTAAACGCTCCTGAATTTCCTCCTTTTCCCTATTAGGATCTCTTTCTTATAATATTGGAAATTCTAACTACTAGATCCTTTGATCATCTAACATAAATTTCTTCAATTTTTTAGCTAAAAACGTTCCTACGATTAAATAGCCCTCTATCGTTTATAAACGATAAATTTATTTCGGAAGGACCTCTATTACCTTAAAAAGATTAAGCTAACGATATTCTAATTTCCGGTTTATTTTATAATTAATATTACAGACATCGTTATATTTTAAAATAATATCTCCGATTTCTAACCGCTTTTTTTTTTCAAATATTAATTTAGATTACAGCGATGCGTTATTAATACCCGTCGTTCGTATATTTTTTTACGAGCTTTCCTAATAATTCTTTTATATTCCAAAAGCATCTTGACCCGATTATCTAAAATATCTAAAGGATTTTAATTATATTTTTAGGCCAGAACTCGCCAAATAAATACATTAACCTTTATAAAAATAATAAGCTTAAATTTATATATTAAAAAAAACGGTATATATTTATGATTAAAATGGTAAATAGTATAGTCGATAAAAAGCGCTATATTTAAAATTTTCTAATTAAATTTTGCTCTATAATCTAATATTTTAAAAAGAATCGTAATAAAACGAATATACCCTCCTTCTATAACATTATTAGCCCGAGGGTTATACGCTAAAACCACCATTTTCTATATTCCGAAACGACGAAATGTAATAGCGAATTCAGCTATAAAGGCTTAGTGGCCGTTAATTACCATTACTAAAAAAGCCCCGTGGCGATATAAAACAAAATTTATAAAGAAATCCGTGATTTTTTTAACGGTTAAGTTGAGCTTTACGGTAGCTTTAATCTAACCTATCAGATCGTCTCTAGCCTTAAATAAAAGGTAAATCTTCTTTTCTAGGCTTGTAATATATTGCTAATCCATATAAATCTTTATCTAAGGCTAATTAGGGCAAATAGGAATTACTTTTTCGTTGAAAATCTTATTATCGATTTAAAAGCAAATAAAATATACGCGGCACGTATTTTCGACCTTTATATATCAGCCTTTCTAATAATATAACATCTTTATTCGATAACAAATCGCCTCTCGGCCACAATACCCAAATTAACCATAATATTCGCGAATAATCTAACATCGCAATTTTAAATCGTCCACCATACGTTTTCTTTAAAGGTCCCGCCGTAAATCTAATCGATACTATAAATGGCTATCAATAACCTAATATTTAATTGCCGCTAATTGGAGACATACTTTTTACGAAAAACTTATTTTAAAGCCTAAAAAAGCATAGCTAATCTCCGACATATAGGCCAGCTTCTTTGAATCCTCGGTTTAGAAAAGCTTTAGATTTAACAATATATCGTATAAGGTTTTAGCAATAAACCTAATCAAAATATTAAATTAAATATTAACTTAATTTTTAATATCTTCCTTAACATCTTTTTTATTAATATCGGCTTAAATAATAAACTTACGAAAAAGGGAATCAGCTATCGAATTTCTTTTGCTTAAAATATAGCGGATTATCAAATTAAATATTCGGATTACGCCTAGCTAATAAATAATCAAAGCTTTTAATATATCGATATTGGACCCTTTCAATTATTAAGCAAGAGTATTATTATTGATTTTTAAAAAAAAGTATATGCTATATAATTAATAACGAAATTTCCAGATATAATAAAAAGCACCTTTAATTTCTCTCTTTATCTAATCATAGCCTTTCTCGGCTTTTAATTATATACCAT
Source organism: Ophiognomonia clavigignenti-juglandacearum (assembly GCA_003671545.1). Taxonomy (NCBI): domain Eukaryota; kingdom Fungi; phylum Ascomycota; class Sordariomycetes; order Diaporthales; family Gnomoniaceae; genus Ophiognomonia; species Ophiognomonia clavigignenti-juglandacearum. The sequence continues at coordinate 6,583 of PYFS01003232.1, read as the reverse complement.
TTTTATACCGGATTAGATATCGCCGTTCTTTAATATAATGGAAAAATGCTCTACTTTATCTTTTAAGCTTAACGTTAAATATTAAAATAACGTTTTCTACCGAATAGTCGATATTTACCAAAATTAATTTCGAGGTGATTAAAGCTTTGATCTTATCTATAGCGACTTATTAATCGGGGCCCTATTAGAACTTGGCACCCTTCTTCGTAAAATCTATAAAAGAGCGCTTAATAATGGCAATCTTCTTACACCACCTGCGATAAAAATTGCATAAGCTTTAAAAGCTTTTGGTTTTGCTGATATTGGCATAAAGAGGCTATTTAATAATCTTCTTAACTTTATCGTCCATCGGTGTTCGCCTAATTGAGCTATAGGTGTAGCCTAAGATATCTACCTTTTTATAGCACCACTAAGATTTAACGGTAATAATAATTCTACCGGTTAGCTTAATATTATATAAGATTTTATTAACGTTAATTAGATATTTTAGGATAAATCGACGAATATTAGATAATTTAACAACTTTTTGACCGCTATAATCGGTTTCAGGGCCTTTAATTGGTATATCATTAACGAAAAGCCGGCATATTATTAGGATTAGGTCATAAAACAACCTATTGACGATTCTTTAGAATTAAGCCACTAAATTAATAGCACCTTAGAAAAGCGCATATATTCGAAAAAGGCCTAATAAAATTGAAATTATCGTTAAATCTCTATTGATTAGGTATAATATTACCTGGTCATACCCTAAGAAAAAGTCCAAAAGCGAGAAAATCTTATATATACCAAATTCTTTAACAAATTCGTCGATATTTGGGGGGACCTGGGCATTTCTGATCATTATACGATTATAACTTTGGCCATTATTGATAAGGCGATATTTTCCGTCTTTCTTTTCTATAAGAAATTAGCGATTCCGGTAAGCGCTATGCGATTTTTCTAAAATGCTTCGTTTAATTTATATACGAAATATATCGTTAGCTATCGTTCTTAAAGCCCTTAAAATAATATTATTTCGATTTTAAAAAATATTATAATTAATAATACGGATAATCTAAAGCAATACGATATCTTTATCAAACATACCGATATATTGCCACTCCTACCTTAACGCCGCTTTATAGCAAAAGATAATATATTTAAATAATTAGCGCTTTTGATTAAATAAAATTATATAATTATCGACCATTATTATAGCCAAATAGTCGTCCATAAACCTCTCGCTAATAAATATAGCTAAGAATCTTAGCTTAACGAAATGGTTATAGATATTAGGTAAGGAAATCTAAGGCAGATTTACAACCTCTTTTTCACAACGTTATTTCTAGCTAATATTCCCTTCTAAGATAGACCTATCGGAACGAGCATTATTAACTAAACGCACTTTATCGGCTATTTTCTTATATATACCGTTTAATTAGGGAAAAATATAATCTAGCTCCTTTTTACCCTTTGCTAAAGCCTAATCAAAAAGAATTAGGCTTAGCCCATTTATCTCAGTACGGATAAGTAATAAGGGCGGGTTTAATAGAATATCCATAAAGATTAGCTTATCCTACCCCTTATTTTTAATAATTAATTTTTGATATATATCGCTTATTAAAAAGGAATCTAAATATATTATTACCCTCTCCTTATTTTAAAGTTGCTTAAAAATATCCTTTAGGATTTGAAATTATAGCAAATCTTGAGATTATCCTAGCGGCACGAAATCGATTATCCTTAGATTCTGATATGCTTAATCAAAATCCAAAGTTAGTTTCCCGATATTTTAAACATAAAAGGAGATCAGTTTTTATTGCCTAAAGCATAAACGAATCGATCAATGCTAAATAACAATCTGGCTATTAGCCCATTCTCTATCTTCTTAAATTAATAGTTAGTTATTAAGAAAAAAGGTATGCCGAGAATGATATTGGACGTAATACCGTTAACGCCATCATTAATAACGAATATAATGAATAGGAAATTGATGTTATCGATATAAATCGGGCATTTTATTATATCGATGATCTTAACGATACCATTATTATAAAAAATAGAATTAATACCCTTAACGCTGATTATTTAAAGCTGGTTCTTTCTAATATATAATAAAAGGATAACATTAAACTTAGCCCCAATATCTATTAATATATTGGAAAGCTTATTCGTCGGGGCTTCTATACGAATATTGAGGTATAGCGACGAGCTTATGCTTCGCTTTATAATACTAAACGTTTAAATATTTAACTTAGCGTTATTCAAATTCAAATGGCTGCCGAATATAAAGATTTAAAAGGGATTATAATTTAATAACGCTGGGATAATATCTAACCATTCCCCGTTATATTAAATTACTCTTAAGCGTAATAACTTATCCATAATAATTAAATCTTTTCCTAAAACGTATTAGATACCTAAATTCTTTAAATTTAGATATTTTATACTTTGATCGAAGATATCAGCTTTACGGAAAAGTGCTAATATGCTTGGATATATTTAGAAAATATTAACGGAAAGGTTCGCCGAGCGAATAATTAGTAAGGCCTCCTCCTCCATTTCGACGATAATAGTTTTAATGCCTTTGATTTTATTATAAATCTATATAATGGCCTAGATGATTAATTGGTTGATTTTATCGATTTGGAATAAATCCTTATTAAGCATATTCGTCTTTCCTTAAAAAAGGAGCTAAATAATCTCTTAGGTAGAAATCAAAATTAAAAACGCTTTAATTTTTTTTATCTAACCTAATTAAAGCTCGAAGCCGGCTTCGGCGGACGGGTAGGTTAACGGCGGAAAATAGAACGGGTATAGCTTTTATAATTTCCGGATCGGGAATTCCCGCTATAATATTAAAAGCAGCTATATCTTCAACCTTAACGGAATATAAAGAACAATTTAAACCAAACATAATTAGCTCAAATATCCTCCGATTAAAGCTAACCATACCTTTTATTAAAATTTCCGGATATATAAGAGGATTGCTTAATCTCATTCTTTTATTATTAGCTAGGGCATTCAAATCCACTACTTCAGCTTCCCCAATATAAAAATTCCGAATTACCTAAGGATTATATCTAACGTAAAAGTCAATAATAACCTTATTCGAATTCAACTGCAGCTAGAAATAATTAATCCGCTTATTTTTAAAAGCGGCTAAACGAGGATTATTAACGATAAAGCCGATATTAAACTTAACTTCACCCGCCTTATAAAGATTCTTAACCACCTATTTTTCGTAACGTTTTACTATAGGCTTAGCGATATGGTTTTGGAATAAAAGGGCCAATCGTCTAAGGGCGTACTTAACGATGCCACCGGGCTTATTACGCTATGATCGGACCATATCGGGGTCTAAAACTTCGTCGACGCCCATCTCGATCTCTTCTTTGGTTCCTAGCTTTTAATTAACGCCCTGGATTCTATTAATATATAAGAGTCCATAAGCAATCATTTCGTCTAGCTAAAGATAATTCAAAGCATTATAATTAAAGCTACCATAACTATAACAAACCAAAAAAATCCCATCCTTACAAATAATAACGGTATTCGAATTGCTCGGTTAAATTATCGATGGTAGCTTCCTTAGCCGCTATTATCTTGATTTCTTAAACGCTGCTCGGAGCTTTCCGGAATAGGGCTTTCGCTAGGGCAGCTTGGGGATTAAAGGGCTATAGAGCGATTTTGGTCACCGGCGCAAACCGAATTAAACAATTCGTAATAGATTCGGGGTTCTAATTAAAGTCAATATCCTGATCAAAGCTACGTATAGGTATACGAAATTATAATTATACTAGATCGATGCCCGTTATAGATTCCTAGAAAGAATATTCGGTTTCGTTTCGTAAACTTAAGATACATTTATTTAGTTAGCGCTTATCAATCATACCTTTAGCCGCCTCGCAAACTTTAAGAAATAACTCGGACCAAAGACTTTTCTTAAGCTCGAAAATCTTATAGCTTACTTAGATAAACCCCTTCCTTTATTTAATACTTAAGTTGCTATAGAATTCGCGAATTTAACAAAGAGGCTAATCAGACCTTTTTTGAAAATTAATTATATATACATATCGATTATAAGCAAAGGCGAAAGATATCATCATCTCGGGCTCCTCCAGATAACGGTTTCGCATTAACGTTATTAGCCGATCGTTAATAAAGAAATTATGCCAATTATTATAAAAGACAAAAGCATTTTTAAGATAGGCCTGAGCGTTTTTCTAATCTATATAATATTATAAAACCCTTTTGATTTTAATACTTAAAGCTATATCGGTAGTTTATTGCTATAAGGCCGAGATCAAGTCTTTATCACTAAGGTGAAAGCGATATTTGATAGCATCCACCTTTAAAAGAAATTCGGTGATATCATGATTATTAAAAAGGTAGGCTAATTTGTTCGTAAGGATCTCCCGAATTATACGCGAATTCTTAACAATTTTGCTTAAAATTTCGGCCGTATAGGCGTTAAATGGCGAATAAGCTTAGGTAAGATATCTAATAGATTAGCTTTTAATTAAACATCGGTTATAAAGAAGGACAAAGGCATCATCACTATCCTCGTCTTTTTTATAACTAATGAAAAGGTATTAAAGAGGTAGGTCTTCTGTAGATAGGGTATTCTTTTTATTAAAGGAAAATCTTTTAATATCGGCCAGAATAATATTGGATAGCTTAAGCTATTTCCGGCTAAAAAGGTCGTCGGCGATTTTGGGGATTTTTTAATTAGATATAATGTAAAAGGGTAGAAAATAAAATATAAAGAATTATATAAAATTCGCGAAAATAATATTTTTAATACCGAAGCTTTTTCTTAAACGAAGATATTCGAATAAAGGAATAGGTAAAGACCTAAAAGAATAGGCAAAGCTTATAAGAATCGGTATATAAATATACCTAGTTGGCGAAGATATAAAGTCGAATTATTAGATATATAAAAAGGGGTTATTAACGATATGAAATTGTAATTTTCCGAAGGCGGTAAGGAGAGAAGAAAATGGGAAAACGTCCCTCGAAGAATAACCTAATATCCAATCTTCTTTTATGCCACTTTGATCAAAGTTATAACTAATTGCCAGCTCTTATATCTTTACCGCTTTAATACTTTATGAAATTCCGAAATAACGATCTTTTTCCTTTTATATACAAAGGTTCTTTAATTCAAAAGCCTTATATAATTTTAAATTTTTATAAGATTTCCGTAAAGCCTATATTCTTCGATACGTTATATCTATAATGAATATAAAAAGCAAACCCGGAATTCGTTCATTTCCGATCAAAAGGATTAGGTTCGTTAGGGTTTATACCTAACCTCCTTTTTTCCCGCTAAATCGGCGGCGTGACTTTTATAGCCTATACCTTCGTGATCCTCTAAGGTCCGTCTTATACCGCGGTAAATATACGCCATATCTTTAAACCGTTTCGATAAATAATATTACGTTAAATATACTCTTTAATCTATAAAAGCTATTCCGAATTATAATAGATCCGCGCTATATTCCTAAACTATTAAAGGCAATATATCTATCTTGTATATCGGATAATTGTCGTTGTATATATATTATTTTGATCAGATATAGGATTATGCCGGAAAATCGTTAAGGCGCCGAGAAAAGCCGAAATAAATATAATACGAGAAAAAGGTAATTATTGCGGGAATGGTAAGCCAAAGAAAACACCAAACGCCAATTTAAAAAAAAAAGGATATCCAGAAAGCTTAATACAAAAATATAGCTACCGAACCGTTAAAGAAAGCTTTATAATAAGCTATATTTAATAACCGTTAGAGAGAAAAACGTGGGTTGTAAATCTATAAAACAATAATCCGGTTCGAAGGACCAATAAACCAGAGCATAGCTAATAAGGCCCACGTAATGGACTCGCTAAAAGATATTATTAACGTTTGATTTGACGGCGCTGCTAAAGCCGGTAGGGAGAATCGGAATCGGGGTATATATAAGCTTAAAAATATACGAAAGTCGTAATTTAGAATAGTTACGTTCTAATCAGAGTTGGAGGGCATTAAAATCAGATTGTGAAAACGAAAGAGAAAAAGATAGATGCCAAAAACTAAAACTAGGGCCCAAGAAGAAAATCACCGTCCTGATTGCTTTATACCCGTGATCCTACCCTGATCAGGGCCCAAGACATCCTATCCCCACCCCCAGGTACTCCCTCCACATCTTGCCCCAACACACCGGAGGATTTAATCCATCGACGCCGATTTAAGGCATAAGATCCGTCGGTATATAGCTAATAAACGTATACTATAGGTGCATATCATGAGAATGCACGATTACGTAATCATCATGATTACATAATCATATATATATATAAACTATAATAAATACTATAGTGCAAAAATAACGATAAAATATAAAGAATTGGCTGAGATATAATAAAGTGCACAAAATATAATTAAAATAAAATGATTATTTAAAATTCAATAATTAGCCAGCCAAATAAGGTTTAGACTATATATCTATAACCTACAAGCACTATACTATAATATAACTATAACTTATATTTAGGTCTGATTACGTAAGCAGGTCACGTGACAGAACCTTCTAGAAACTACCAGAATCGCTATTACCGG
>PYFS01003230.1:0-10427 GCA_003671545.1 Ophiognomonia clavigignenti-juglandacearum | reverse complement strand
TTTTTTTTTTTTTTTGCCTTATTTCTGGGAAGAGAGGGAAGAAGACAGTATTGTTTGAGAGCGAGTTCACATATTCGGGGGGGGGGGGGGACGGTTGAGGATGAGGCTCGGCTGGTTGCCCGCCTGCCTGTCATGGGCGCACGTCAGTTCCTGAGGGCTGCATGCAGGTCTGCTTGTTTGTGGGTTGTCACTTTTTTTGTTCTTCTACGGTACAAACAACAGGTAGGCTGAGTGCGGGAGTACTTTTCTATAGCGTACGATCTTGTCTGTTACAATAGCTAGGTGCCTATGGCGCGTCGAGTCTGTGGCACTGCCAAAAGCAGCCCCCCGTCCGCACGCCCACATGGACCACGTTTTGAGGCAGGATTTTTGACACAAGTATGTACGCTGCAATGTAGCAGTAAGTCATCAACGGCATTGTACAGTGGACCCCTCCTTCGGAGCACACCGGTGGATATTCATGCGCTGCTGGCAAGAGCCCTTCTGAACCAGGAGACAACCAAACTCAAAAGGCTATGCAGTACTGGTTGCTGGGTACGGAGTACCCAGTACCCTGGGCAGACAGAAGATGGCTTGCCGGCTCTGCAGGAAGAGACGAATCGATTTCATGCCATGCAAAGGGGTAGCTATATCGCCGCCTGCGGATCTTGTGGGCGAGCAGGCTCCTCTTCCACCCCGTCCGTTCAGGACAATGCGATTGGAAGGGGTCTTCGGGCATCATTTCCTTCAAGGCGAGACCGTTGCTTGCTTCTACGGAGTACTCCGCAAATTAACTACTATACCAAGTCCGTCGTTTCTGTCTTGCTCGCACGGCCCCTCATGTTGTTGAGGACGCGGGTGGCTGGTGAACGCCGATCGAGACATTTTCCTTGGGACCGGCGCCAAACCCGAGCGTTGATAGCCTCCTAACTTGTCCAATTTCCCTCTTGTTGATCCAGGTGGAAATTCTAGTGCACTTCCGCGGAAATTTGTCACAGGTCGGGTTTCTTGGCTACTAGATGCGGGGAGGAAATTGTGCCTTTTGTTTCTTTATTAGCGTGGGATCCATGAAACTCCTCATCGGCGCTACGAAATGCTTCGGCATGGTCTAATGAGTTTATTTGTGTTTGGTTATCATCCTGACAGCTTGACAGGCGTAGTTAGCACCTGGCCGCACGGGCATTTTGGTGCGCTTGAGATGCAGCGGAGAAGAATGAAGGCGAGTACGCAGGTGTGTTCGATCCTGTTTCGGCCCGGCCTCCGTCTGAGGTGGTTTGTGGTAACATGGTCTCAAGGACTGCTACAAATCCATAGGACACTTCGAAGCGGACTTGCAGTTTGTTCTGGATCACGCTCGTGACAGAAGGTTCTGCCATTTATCGAATGCCCAGTACTGCCGCTGGAGGGCCAGGTGTTCACCCAGAGATGGAATCAGTAACTCAAACATACATATATTTCGCCGTAGGGATCGTGAATTTCCCGTCTACCAATTACCGGGGCGAAACCACATGGGGCAGGGTAGAGCAGCGCAGCGCAGAGCCAGCATCACCAGCGGTAATCTCCAGCAGCGAGTTCTTGTGAGAGTCGCGTGGGTTCCCGGGTCTAGTCCTGAGCGAAGGCTTCCATAGCTTGTCGCAAACCGATGGCGCAGGCCGAAACTGATGTATATTGTCTTGACAGAGGACATCTGAAAGGACGCAACGATGCCCGGTGGTTTCCCGCGGACGGACGGCGAACTCGGGCTAGCGATGCTGGAGAATCAGTGGCGACAAGAACTTGTCAGGCCGTCAGGCTGCTTGCGGCAGATGCTCAAGGATCTGGCTTGGTTGAAATCGTGTACCCCGAAGAGGTTGCAACTGTGAAGGGATAAAAGCCTTTCGATCACGAAATAGAAGATCCATATATGCTGCTTCGATATAGCAGATGAAGCCATTCTCTGGCAACAATTCTAGCCACGTGGCGCGAGGAAGGGTCTCTTCACTGTTGGGTCTGTGAATCGGTCAACTCGGAGCAGTTCCAAAGCTTGCTGGGTGTCAAGCGTGAGCCCCTGTGGATCAAGGAAGGGCGGTACCAAGTGACGCCTAGCCGGTCATTGCTCTTAGAGCTCGATAACGGCGGCCTCCAAGTCCCAGGATCCCACTAGCGCGCATCTATATAAGCGTCGCCGGCCCGAACAAAGTCGGTAGAGGCTAGACTCGAAGCAAAAAAAAAAAAAAAAGCTTAAGAACGCGTTCCTGGCCCAGCTGAATCTGGTGTGGTGGTGGTGCGGGTTGGCCGTGAGCTAGACGATGTGCCTCATGAGTCGCCGAAGCGCCTAGGACAAAGCATTCTCTTGTGGTCCAGCAGCGGGAAATGAAGTCAAATTGAGGCCTCATCATGTGAGGACCACCAATGTGGCTGCCGCACGCATTGGCCACAACCACAACAGGGAAGGGCCCAGAGGGTCATGCGAGCCGCAGATCGGTGTCAATCTTGCTACCATGACCATGGTAAGCATGATCTTACCGCCAACTTGGAGCTTACTTCGCGGTATGTCCAATCACACCGCCGGAATCCTCAAAAGGGCTCAGCTTGAGAGGGAGAGGGGGGGCAAGATGTGTGGAAACACTGCAGCGCAACTTTTCCATCAAGGTCCAAGGCAGATTTCACAAGAACGCGCCGCTGGTGGCTTAGGAAGATAGTACCCAGATGTGGGCAGAGCTGATATCGGTGCGGAAAATAAGGTTCTGACTTGCGCCATAGAGTCATCATGCCCGGAAACAGTATTCCACACGACAACCGGTAGCGTGCCTGATACGGAATATCCGAATCCGAAAGACCACAGAAGCTTGGGAGAGACCGTAGTCTGCAGAGATTGGCGCAGATAGTAGAGACATTGTTGCTACAATGCCAGCAACGCTGAGCGCACAAAAGAAGGCGGGAGAGGGCAATCAATCCAATGGCTGACAGTTGTCGAAGAGGTTTCGCAGTTAAAATGAGCGCCAGGAAGCCTGTGCTGTCGTAGTAGGTGAGCTACATTGACCAGTGAGGTGTTTGGCTCAGGATGGTGGTGTCTGAAATTAAGGAGGTTGCACGAACACAGAAGCCATCTATGTTAGTTGGAGAGGGTGTTTCTGAAATCGAGGCCATCCCATGCCCGAATCGAGAGGGTGTGATGATGACTGATGATGACTGGGAAGTTGTCGTTCGGCAGCCGGGCGCCCATGCTCTCCACGCGGGAAGTGGAGATGACGAGCAGAGGTTCTTCTTTTCTGCAGGGGTTGGAAGACAAGGTCTTGGAAATGACATCAGTCGCAGCGTATATGCCGTCCTGTCCTGAACTCCTTACCTTCTGCAGAGAAAGTGAAGAACTCGGTCGATTTGTGGATTTGGTTATCGCCATGCCGTTCATGATGATTATCGATCACTAACTTGTCGTCAGCTCAGTGTATGCTTTCTCCTCTTGGGGTTTCTAGAAACTAGTGAGATGAACTCGACGTTGCATCCAACTCATCCTTGTCAAAACCGGGACTGGGGAGCCTTGGTAAGGCCACAACCAGATCCAGATCTAAGACGAATTGACCAATGAAACGAATGCAGTGGGCGGGACCAGCCACAGTGGATCGGTTGCCAGCAAGCCCAGAATTGACTTCATCTGATGCTTGAGCTTCCAAAGAGCCTGTTTTCACCCATGTACCGCACTTTGTACAGGTTCCCTGCTTTTGACTGATGCTGCACCCACGCTACCGGAAAAGGACAAATCAGGAGAATTTGACATGAGCCGATATGCTTGTCCGTCAAATGCCATGCCACAGTGCTGGGCAATGGCAGGTTCAGCTTGGAGCAGGGTCCAGGAGAGCATGTCCCATGGTTCGGTGGGCTCGGTAGCCGGCGCTCTTCAGCATGTCCACGTAGCGTCGTGACCTGACCGGTGGCCCGGACAAAGGAGGAGAGGGAGCCACCAGTGCATGCAGTACCTGACCAGGTGTGTCGCCCAAACCCGGCCGGCCAAGCAGGACAGAGCTCTGAGTCCTGACCGCTGTTGCGTAGCCTCACAGGTTTCAAGGTCGCTACGGTATGTGCCTGTACCCGGGTCTTGTGATACCGTCGATGGGACCATCAGGCGAGCCATGCCGTCATTACAAACACCAACCTAACCGCACAGGTACCGTCGATGAAGCCCAAGCCAATTGTCCTCAACTCTCTGCACAAAGTAGTTGTCTGAAGAAGGCGGGGGGTGAGAAACGGACCAAGCCGGTGGTGGCCTTGTTCCTAGTGGGTCCGTGGGTTGGGTGTAACATGCATGTTTTGCCAAAGCCAGAGTCGCCAGACCCGCAGTGCCCCATCACTGAAGCATCAGAGTGGATCATGACCGGAGCTGTCACCTGTGGGCCTTCTGAAGCTGTTGGGTGGCTGTGGTCATCGATTCCTGGGAGTGAGGGGAGAGATGACATTGTCAACTGTCATCAATTTGTCAACACAAAATTCAAGCTACATCACAGTAATAATGGTCGTCAGCCACCGCGTTTCTATTCCTTGTTCAGGGATGTTCTTGAAGGCCCACTCTTGTTAAGTAGACTAGGATGACAAGGTCAGTGACAGCATGGCATACGACGGAGGCCAGTGCAGCAGCGTTGCGCTGCATGTGACGTGAAAGAACGGCGAGAGCTGCAGGTTTCCGGGCCTGAAGCAAGGCGAGCAAGCTGTCGGTAGTCCGATGAATAGGAAGCGTAGGTAGGTACCGTGGCAGGCGAGAGGCCTCTTGTGTGGCCTCCCGGGGAATAGTGTGCCTTCTGCAGCACAGGCCAGGGACTCGATCCAAGCTACAAGCTGAAGCTGCACCACCAGAAAAAAGGACATCTTGGTCGTGAGAATCTTGAGATCGACGTCCAGGAAAAGGAAAATCCCAAAAAGCCAAGGTGCAACCACAGCGGGGGCCTTGCAGGGTTGTGTATTATGGTAAGTCGAAAACTGTGCGACAGCTTCTCCCCTTCGAATATATCAGATGTTGTGCGTACGGAGTACAAAGAGGTACAGTACAAAGTGCCAGCATTGCAGGAATTTCAAGTCTGGTCAGGCACGCCCGTTCTGCTTCCCTTCTTTCCCCTCTACCACCCAGCCGTTCCAGTCAAGCCAAGAACAAACAGCGCCTTCCCTGCCGTCCAACAAGTAGCTGTTGTTGAATGCCAAAGTGGTAAGCGCGAACCTGTCCAGTGCGGGTCGAGCCAATCTTGTTGTGAATCACTGCAGCGTGACGCAGGCAAGAACCCAGACCCCAGACCCCGGTTCCCAGACCCCAGCTGCAACTTGTACCTTCCCAGCTTCACAGTCCCCGGCCACCCGTCTTCCACAAAACCTTCCTTCACGCGAACCTAACCCTAGCCTGTGTTGTCTCGTCCCTTTAAGATTGCCTCCACGTCCGCCCAACCTTCAACTTCGTTTTTCTTCCAAGTCTCCGTCCGTTTACTATCAGCCAGCCCAAGCCAATCTCGCATCGCATCTGCAAACGCGTTGACCAACCTCATCCACACTTCCGACCTCTCTTCTCGACTCGAGCATCACTGCCACGCATCGACAACCAACGCACAGTCGTTTACTTAGTCACCTCTCGCACCCAACTTCACATCTCCTCTCGCGTCCCATCACCAAACCATCAAAATGAAGTTCATCACCTCGTTCGTCGCCACTATGGCCACCCTCGGTGCCGTCGTCATGGCCCAAGCCCCCACCACCCTCCCCGACTGTGGTGTAAGTCAAGCCCCCGTCCCCAGCCCTAGCCTCGACGCCAACTTGTCTCCACTGTTGTCGTTGTCACATCGCGTAGCTCTTTCGAGGACCCAATTGACATTCTTTCCAGCAAACCTGCATCAACAACCTCCTGGGCTCAGCCGGTAGCTTCGGTTGTGTCAGTGGCTCCACCGATCTGGCTTCCTGCCTCTGCAGCAACGCCACCTTCACCTACGGTATCCGTGACTGCTCTAACGAGTCCTGTGGTGACGCCGGCACTGCCTCGTCCGTCATCTCGTACGGTATCGACTACTGCTCCTGTAAGTCGAATCACACCCCCAACAGACCCCTCACTTCAGGACCCTGACAACTGACAATCTTCTAGCCGCTGGTGTCGCCATTCCCACCACCATCGCGACTGTGAGTTATCCTGCTTTGCCCCAATTGCCTAACACACGTGTATTCCCCAGCGAAGTCTGACATTGAGCCGCAAGGTCACCTCTGGTACCATTGTCCCTACCGTTACTAGCAGCGCTTCTGGTGACGTGAGTTGTTCATGATGTTCCACTTCTCTCTCTCCCTCCACATACTGACCTGTCAATTGCAGTCTGCTTCCGGCTCTGCCATCACCACCTCGTCCTTCGTCTCCACGATCACCTCCGACGGCACCACCCTGACCACCTCTGGTGCCACCACCATCTTCGGCGGTGGTGCTGCCAGCTCCGCCAGTGGCAGTGTGAGTTCCGCCGTGTCCAGTGCCGTGGCCAGTGGCTCCAGCGCCTTGAGCTCTGCCTCAGACAGCGTCAGCTCCGCTATTTCCAGCGCGACTTCTGCTGCCGGCAGTGCTGCCGGCAGCGCCACTGGAAGCGATACCAGCTCGGCTTTCGTGAGTACCGACCTTGCCCTTTTGAAGCATGCCTCGTGCTGCCAATTTCTAACCATGTGCCCCACTAGGCGCCTCACATGACTGCTGCTCCAGCCGGTCTCCTGGTTGCTGCTGCTGGCGTCGCCGCCATGCTGCTCTAAGCCAAGACCCTAGTCATTCTTTCACCTGTTGGCGTGTCACTGCTTGGGGGCATTGACGGTCACCATATAATACCCAACTAATATTTCGACATTCTCGACATTCGTTTCTCCCACTTTCCCACGATCCACCCGAATCGTCTTCATGGCCCATGATTGTTAGACGGCACGCACCGCGGCGGGGGGATGGAAAATTTCAAAAAGAGGCCTATTAGGGAACGCAATGAAGGACATTTTCGGGTTGCTTTTGAGGGAACTGTGAAGGAGTTTTTTGACGCATGTACAATTTCTCCATGGCTTTCTGAGTGTGGAACTTAGTTTAATCTGGTTGGAGGGTTGCGCGGCGGTAATGAGGTTTATGATGTACGGTCACACTGGTCCGCTGGGGCTTTCCCACACAACGGTACTCGAGATACCCCTCCCTGATGAGAGTTCAAGGACAGGGCGGTTTATTGGCACTTCTTGCTCTCATTAAGGGAAACTGTTCATAGACAAAACTGGACTGGTGAACAAGATCCAGTGTTTTGCACTTGCACTTCTCTGATGGCTTGTGACTTCCGATGTCACCGACAGGGCTTTGTGCGCTGGCTGTTGCGGCTCTGATACATGAAAGATGGGGAGTTCGAGATGGAAACATGGAGGTAAAGGGGTTCTTGCGCAGACTTGTAAGGCCGTTTGTATAAATATGCGATGGCAGAAGCCGATACGTGTCAGCTAGAGTAAGCTTGGGGAAAAGGCAAGAACATCAACTCTCTCCCGAGCATCGACCACCGGTTATGAGCCGGCAGTTGATGGGAGGTGAAGCAGATATCGCGTTGTTTGAGCCACTCGGCTCGGACTGTTCTGAGGAATGTGGTGGTTGAGGAATGTTGGGGGTGGCTGCTGTTGACGGTGAAACGTGGCCATGATGACCTGGAAGAGAGGATGAGGGGGAGGTGAGGATGTAGAAAAGGGTTGTGTCACATGCCGAATAATCCGACCACCCCTGTAAAGATCATTAGAAGCATTTTAAGGGTCCAAATGACAGCTTAAGATTCTGAATCAGCAGCCCCACCTTGAATTACCAGGCCCACTTTGGCCCTGAACTTAGAACTGTGACGCGCGTGGTAGTGGGGCTATGTTTGAGGGTTTGGTGTCCTGGACTTGGATGGAAATTTACGACTGCGCCAACCTATCTCTATCTTCCACCTACCTCCCACAACAATTCGTATGGTATGAGCCATCTCGTTGGCAAGATGGCAGACACTAAGGCCAAACAAAAGACCATTGTCTTCTTTCACCCTGATCTTGGCATTGGAGGTGCTGAGCGACTTGTCATTGATGCTGCTGTCGGCCTCCAGAACAGAGGCTACAAAGTCGTCATCTTCACGAGCCATTGCGACAAGAGCCACTGCTTCGAGGAAGCCAGAGATGGTATGACAGAGAAGACTGGTCCTTCTTGAATGATGCCCATCCAAGATATCAGAGCATACCAAGCTAACCACCATTTCCCCCCAAACCCAGGCACACTCGAAGTCCACGTCCGCGGCAACACCCTGATCCGCTCCTCCTACTTCGGCCGCTTCATGATCCTCTGCGCCATCCTCCGCCAAGCCCACCTGCTCCTCTCCATCCACTGGTCCGGCGAGCTCGCCCGCCTCGACCCAGACTACTTCTTCGTCGACCAGCTCAGCGCCGGCCTGCCCCTGCTGCAGCTCCTGCGGCCCGCCGCCCCGATCCTCTTCTACTGCCACTTCCCCGACCTGCTGCTCGCGCAGGGCCGCCAGCAGTGGTGGAAGCGCGCCTACCGCGTGCCGTTCGACGCCTTCGAGCGCTGGAGCATGGGCTTCGCCGACGCCATCGCCGTCAACTCCAGGTTCACCCGCGGCGTCGTCGGCCGCACGTGGCCGTCGCTGGTGCGCGACCGCGAGCTCAAGGTCGTCTACCCGTGCATCGACACGCGGCCGCAGAAGGAGGAGGAGGGGCCCGGGGCCAGCGGCAAGATTGATTGGAAGGAGGGCGAGATTATCCTGAGCATCAATCGCTTTGAGCGCAAGAAGGATGTCGCGCTGGCGATCAAGGCTTTTGCGGGCTTGAGCAAGGAGCAGAGGAAGGGCGTCAAGCTCGTCATTGCCGGTAAGCACCAACACTCGCCTCCTACATCCTCTAGAAGCCCCAGCTAACATCCCCCAGGCGGCTACGACTCCCGCGTCCACGAAAACGTCTCCTACCACACCGACCTCGTCGCCCTCGCCGACTCGCTCGGCCTCCCCAACGCGACCGTGCGCTCCATCCTCACCACCGTCTCCGTCCCGCCCCAGACCGCCGTCATCTTCCTCCTCAGCGTCCCCAACGCCCTCAAGCAGCTGCTGCTCCACAAGGCCTCGCTGCTCGTCTACACGCCCGCCAACGAGCACTTCGGCATCGTGCCGCTCGAGGCCATGCTCGCGGGTGTGCCCGTCCTCGCCGCCAACACGGGCGGCCCCACCGAGACCGTGCTCGAGGGCGCCACGGGCTGGCTGCGCGACCCCGGCGCCGTGCGCGAGTGGACCGCCGTCATGGACCGCGTGCTCAACGCCCTGAGCGCGCAGGAGCGCGCGGCCATGCGCGAGGCGGGCGTCGCGCGGGTGCGGGAGAATTTTGCCGACACGCAGATGGCGCTGCGGCTGCATAATATCTACGCCGAGGTCGATGCCGCGGGCCCGTTGGTCAGGAGCGGGGCCGGGTGGAGTGGGTTGGTGGCGTTCTTGCTCACGGCGCTGGTGGTGTCGGGCGGCGCGACGGTCGCGGTGCTGTGGGCGCTGTATTTGACCAGGGCAGGAAACTGAGACCGGGCTCTCTCTCTCTCTCTCTCTCTCTCTCTCTCAGCTAGGCAGGCGGTTTTGGTGGTCTAAAAGGGACATTCGGCCGCCTCAAAAAGTGACTGTTCCTTTCTCTCTGTAAAGGCGTTGGAATCTGTGGGCGGACGTTGGGGAGAATTGGCATACATTACATGTCTGAGGTGTTGTCAGCATAGGCAAGCACAGTGCACAGGTAGAAAGGGCGCTCTGCCCATGCTAGGCGTTGAATGGTCACAAAAGCTACCAATTCATCGACCACGCCGGTCGCCGTTGCTTCTCGGTTCATTCTCGCTGGTAGATGTAGACAGGCAACCTAAGCTGGCAGGACTCCGGACGAACAGCGTTCGTGTATACTTGGAAGTTAGACGGTAGGTGCAGAGGCGCAGTGGCAAGCCACCACCCACACAACACCATACTCGCTTGTAGAACAATAGCCAGCCAGCTTTGACATGTCCAAAGACAGGCGACTCGGGCTTCTTCAGAATCATCGCATTACAGGGCAGCACACAAGAGGAACGCGGAGATGACACCCATGGTCAGGATACATTCAAATGTGGATCATCCCTCGAGCGAGGGTTCCGACACTTCTTCTATTGATCTTCCCACGGACCCAACAAAGGCCCGTCTGATCTGACGAAGTACCGCACGTAGAGAAGGGAGCTTACATCGTCCCACTCTCCGACTTGGTCAATCTCTATGATAGGAAAGTGCTGTCTCCCGACACATCTGTCTGTGTGTCTTCACACGCGTCAAGGTTCCATCCACTGATATCCCTCTCCCTGTCTTGTCCTTGAAACCATTTCTTCATCTTGGTGGGTATGCCCAAATCGGTTCATTCTGCCAACCGGGACGCCCCCCCCCCACATATAAATCCAGTCGCCCCGGTTGGCAGAATGAACT
>PYFS01003229.1:0-10066 GCA_003671545.1 Ophiognomonia clavigignenti-juglandacearum | reverse complement strand
CCCCCCCCCCCCCCCCCCGGAGGGCGGCGCCCCGGCCCCGGGCGTGGGGGGGGGGGGGGGGGGGGGGGGGGGGGGGGGGAATTTTTTTTTTTTTTTTTTTTTTTCTGGGGAGGGGCGCAGAGAGAGAGAGAGAGAGCATTGATTGAAAGCTGTCTTGCTTGTTTCGGGCAACATGCTAACAAACACACGCTTCACCGCACACAGCCTACATCGCCCAACGGCGCTACCTCGCGCAGAAATACCAAGCCACCTCCGCCGACAACCTCTGGACGCCAACGGCGCTCGCGACCTCGACCTACGAGCCCGGCACCAAGATCACGGACCACTTCGAGGTCGTCGAGAAGACGCCGCACTCCATCACGACGCGCGCGGGCGACTCGCCCAAGAAGCAGGGCGGGCGCGACAGCGACGGCCTGTTCGTGGTGTACGCCGAGGTGGACCGGCAGCGCAACGAGGTCGAGCTGGGGCTCAAGAGCGTGCTGTTCACGTCGGCGGCGAAGCAGGACGGGTTCCTGGGCCCGATGCCGTGGCCCGTCGAGAAGGCGCATCAGTGGTATGCGCGGCTGTGGATGGTGAGCGCGAGTCGATGGGTTACGAAGGGGCTGTTCGGATGATTTCGACGACCTTGGGGGCGCGAGGAAGAAGATTTGGAAGAGGACGTTCGGAAGAAAACCCGGCCAGGTCGCGACTATGTTCGAGTGAAAGAATAGGATGTCGGCATAGAGTTTATCCTCTGTTGTTTGCAGGCCGGCAGGACTTTAGGCTATCCCTGGGTGGGCAGCTTCCAAAGTCGACTGTCAGCATCCAGACACGGACAAGGAGCGGGTTCGGTGGACGATATGGAGCGTTGCGCTTACATGAGCGACTGCTTGATGCGCGCATGATAGGATTCCGGAAACTAACTCTAGGATACGATCCACGCAATATAATACCAACACATACAATCTGGGCAAGAAGCAGGAATCGACATCAGCAGTTCCACAGCGTCATGTCTCAAGTCGACTGCCCTGAAGTCGCTCATAGACCAGAGACATTTCTTGCTTCGCTCTGGTGAAGAGTCCAAGCCTTCAAGCACTATTTCACAAACATGTTTCACCACAGGGGTACGATGTGATTAGGATGCGCTCACCTTTTGACTTCTATACAGCAGACTGGTCTCGGCTGTACCTCCTCATACAGATATAGCCAAACTCTCAATATCCAAAGTTCCGGGCGCGAACCTCGGCCAACGGCGCACGGGATTCCCTCCCAAGAGCTGCCGGCGGCCGGGACCGGAGAAGGGCAGCGCATATCTTCGGCGGCGGACAGCCGGGAGCGATTAGCCAAGGTCCAATCAGAAGCCGAGATGCTGCCAAGTTAGTCCCAATCGGGCAAGTCCACGCGGTCTGCGGACTTCTATCTCTGCTAACACTAGACTTGCATCATCAAGAGGGAGGGGGTGGAATCTCTCATGCAGAACCACTAAAGACGCATGCCAGATATGTACACCATAACTGTGCGCTTGTGACTTCTTTTGGGCTGCTAGTAAAGTTTTATTCTGTCCGGGTTGAGAAGTTGATAAGAGAAAGGCTATATTTCTCTGCTCTGTCGACGAATATAAAACCCGGCCCTGGACGACTTCATCTCACTCCAGTTCAACTCTGTGCAACTCAACCTTCCCTCTCTCACTTGATACCTATCAGCACCTCCTATCCTTTCCTTGAGCTTCACTGCGGACTCGTCTCACACTCACACTCACTTGCAGACGCATACGAGCACCAGAGGACATCATGACTGCAGACGACACCAAGGTGGTCTCGGCCGCGCCAGCCACCACCAACGGCACCAAGACCGCCGACACCAATGGCCCCACCAAAAAGACCCCCCTCTCACATCCTCTTGGACCTCTCAGCGCAGACGAGATCTCCCAGTCGTCCGCCCTGATCCGTGCACAATGGCCAGAGGGCACAAAGTTCCAGTTCAAGATCCTGACCCTGCTCGAGCCGCCAAAGACCGAGCTGGTGCCGTATCTTGCTGCCGAGAAGGCCGGCGAAACACCCAAGCCCATTGACAGGAAGAGTCAGGTTGTGTACTACCTACGTACTACTGTGAGTCTCTTATCCACCCTGGGTCATTCAGACAGAACAGACTACTAACCTTGCCACAGGATAAACTCCACGAGGCTGTCGTCAACTTGACCACCAACAAGGTCGAGAGCAATGCTCGCCTCGGTCCCTTCATCCACGCCCCCGGCGACGGCGAGGAGCTCATCGTGATCGAGAAGGCCATGATGGAGGACGAGGGCGTCAAAGCCGAGCTCGCCAAGTTGCAGCTACCCGAGGGTACTGTCGTCGTATCGGACCCATGGATTTATGGTTAGTTCCACTGACTTTGTTCGCACCACCCAAAACTCCCCCACTAACAAACAACCCACAGGCTCCGATGGCGTCCACGACGGCCTCTTTTCCGACCACAAACGCGTCAAGCAATGCTTCCTCTACATGCGCGACCCAAACAACCCGGCCGAGGTCGACGGCTGCCACTACGCCTTCCCCCTCCCCATCTCCCCCGTCGTCGACACAGTCGATTACAAAGTCATCCGCATCGACATCCTCCCCACCGGCCTCGACAGCACCGTCAAGCCCCTCAGCCCCTGGAAAGGCCCCATCCCACCGAATGAGTACATCCCCGAGGCCCAGCCCTCGCTCCGCACCGACCTCAAGCCCTTGCACGTCTCCCAGCCTGAAGGTGCCTCTTTCACCGTCAGCCCCTTCTCCGAGCTCGGCAAGACCATCGCCTGGCAAAAGTGGAACTTCAAAGTCGGCTTCAACCAGCGTGAAGGCATGGTCCTCTACGACGTGCACTACGACGGCCGCCCGCTCTTCCACCGCCTCTCCCTCTCCGACATGGCCATCCCCTACGCCGACCCGCGCCACCCCTTCCACAAGAAGCAAGCCTTCGACCTGGGCGACGTCGGCGCGGGGATCATGGCCAACAACCTCGCGCTCGGCTGCGACTGCCTCGGCTCCATCTACTACCTCAGCGGCGTGCTCGCCGACACCGAGGGCGCGCCCGTCGACTACCCCAACGTCGTGTGCATCCACGAGCAAGACTCGGGCCTGCTCTGGAAGCACACCAACTACCGCACCAACCGCGCGGCCGTCGTGCGCAACCGCGAGCTCGTGCTGCAGACCATCCTCACCGTGTCCAACTACGAGTACATCCTCGCGTGGAACTTCTCGCTCGCCGGCGACCTCACCTACGAGGTCCGCGCCACGGGCATCCTGTCCACGCAGCCCGTCGACGCGGCGCTCGCGCACACGCCGCACCCCTACGGCACCGTCGTGCACCCGGGCGTGCTCGCCGCGTACCACCAGCACTTCTTCTCGCTGCGCGTCGACCCCATGCTCGACGGGCACGCCGGGCAGCAGGTCGTGTACGAGGAGGCGCGCGCGCTGCCGCGCGACGCCGTCGAGAACCGCCACGGCGTCGGGTACACGGTGGTGCGCACGCCCGTCACGACGAGCGGCGGGTACGACCTGGACGTCGGCGCGAACCGCACGTTCAAGATCGTCAACACGCGCGTCAAGAACCCCGTCAACGGCGCGAGCGTCGGCTACAAGATCCACGTCCCGCCCATGCAGCCGATGCTCGCGGACGCCGAGTCGTACCACCACCGGCGCGCCGAGTTCGCGGACCACAGCATCTACGTGACGCGGTACGCGGAGAACGAGCTGTTCGCGGGCGGGTACTACACGAACCAGAGCCGCGGCGGGACGGGCGTGCGCAGCTGGGCGGCGAGGGCGGATAACGTTGCCGGCGCTGGTGATGGGAAGGATGACGGCGGGCATCCGGTGGTGTGGGTGCAGTTCGGGATCAACCACATCCCGCGGGTGGAGGATTTCCCCGTGATGCCGATGGAGATGCTGAAGGTGACGCTGCGGCCGGTGAATTTCTTCGACCGGAACCCGGCGCTGGATGTGCCGCCGAGTCGGCAGGAGGTGAACAAGAGTGTCGGGTTGAATGGGGACGGGGTGGTGGAGGGGATGGGCGGGATGAGGATTGGGGAGGGGGGCGAGGTCAGTGGGGCGGCGTGCTGTAGCTAGAGTTGTGTTGATAAATCTGGGGGGATTACTATGTGTAGTGAGTTGTGCGATGTTTGTGGTTGTTTAGTGGAATGAAATATCTGATTCTTATACCTGTCCGTCCTGTGAGACTATACTATATGCTTATCTTACAGCCGTTTCTATCATCCATCCATCCATCCATCCATCCATACGGAGCGCCAGATCAGCTATCCAAGTATGGAAATAACTCTGCACATGCGATTGCAATGTTGGAGCGCTCGAATGCGGCACATCTCGCAGGACAGGGACGTGCTTGAACTCCTAGTTCGTGGGGGCCCGTTCCTCGACCTTGCGGAGCCCCGATGTTAACTTCTGGAGCGCGCCTCGATTGCCCTCTTACATGTCATAGACGAAAAAGAAGAAGAAATTGCGCTGCTGATTATTAATCCAGGTAAAGGACGGGAGGAAGGTTGAGCCACGTCGTACGCGTGGCTGAAAGAGAGCGTTGGTTTCCTGCTCGATTTGCTCGCGAGGCGTTGCCTTCCAGGGTCCTATACATCTCGGCGTGGAGGGCTGGGGTGTATTGGTGCTGGTGGTTGTCGTCGTCGTCGTCACCTGTGCAGGTATCCCGGTCTTCCTGGAGGGGGGGGGGGGAGAGTGAAGGGCCCTTGGGAAGGCGGGATTGGTGCCTGGAATACAGCTTTATGATCTGAGCGTGTCCTCGCGCGAACCCATGTGCAGTTGTGGGCGTTCTTGAGTATGTGCTCTGTGACGATGGGTGGAGAGTAAGGGGGGACAAATTTGCTGCACACGGGATCAGACTCAAGAAGATATAGATAGTAAACATACTCTGGAGAAGTGTCACGGACCGTTGCTCAGAACCCTAGACCCACAGCCTGCATAGATGAAGGGAGCGCGGGTCTCCCGCGGAAACCTGACGCGCTTCCTTAACCGACCAGCTTCATATTCATCCAGGGCCGCTTGCTGCTTGCCACAGGGTTTGTATATATAAGAGCAAAGAAGCAAGAGACTCCTCAGTGCTACAGACAGGTATACGGATTGGAGAGGGGGAAGGGAAAGGTCTGGAGAGGAGGATGGAGGATGGAGAAGGTAGGCGAGAAAAGGGAGAGTAGTGGCAGAAGGAGACGGGTGGAAGACGAAAGAGCGGGCCTAGAATAGTAGGGAAAACCACAGAAGCGAGCGCGACGGCATAAGACGACAAAGAAGGCACAAGAAGGTAGACCGCATAGCGCTCAGCAAAACTTCAGTCGCCACCCTAGCCAGCAATACCAGCCAATTGTGTATCCCCCCTTTTTTCCAGAGCCTCTTAGCCCTGAACGCTCTATCAAACGGAGTATCTATCCATCAAAGCCTTCAGACCCACAAAACCCCATCCCCCCCCCCCAAAATCCCACCAGCCAGGCCCCCCCCCCCCCACCGCAACAATCTCTCACCGCCCTACCCTAAGTAGCCGGGAACTCATGAGCCGACTTACTCACCCTCCGCAAAAGCGCGGGCATCCGGCCGTTCTCGAGCTCCCCGATGACCGCGTCGACCGCCGCCGCGTCCAGCTTCTCCTTCTTGGTCACCGCCAGCCAGTGGCTCAGCGGGCCGCGGTTGTCGCGCAGCGCGGCGCCCAGCTCCATGCAGCGCTCGACGTTGTTGTGCTCGCTGTGCATGCGCGTGTAGTGCGTCACCATCTTGGACACGTCGCGCAGCGGCCACGTGCCCGGCTCCGACGGCTGCTTCGGCATCGGCGCGGTGAGGTACTTCTGCGAGGTGCAGAGGCGGCAGCGCCAGTAGCCCTTGCGCTGGAAGGCGGCGGTGGCTGCACCGCTGGGCGAGGGGGAGTGGGTGTGGTTGTGGTGCGGGAGTTGTGCCAGGTGTTGGAGGGCGCCGCCGGTGGGGGGAGTGAAGGGCTGGGCAGCGGCGGCGGCGGCGTGGCTGTGCGTGCTCTCGCCGTCCTGTGAGTGGCCGTCGCTCTGTGTGCGCAAGCCCTGGTCGGCGGCGGCAGTGATTTCGTTCTCGGCTGGCTCCTCGTCGGTGTGTGCGCCGCTCTTATGACGCTTCTCGGGGTTGTTCACGCTGTCCTCAACGGAGGCACGACTCTTACGCTTGCCAGCCGCCTTGGTGGAGAGCTCACCCTGAACTATTCAAGTGTTGAAATGTCAGTAACTGGTCTAGCAAGGTATATCCAACCAGAGGGAGAGGCGGGCCCTCAGGAAACTTACGCGCGACATGGATCTCAGATGAAGCGCCTCCCTGAGCGTCAGCGGAAGCTTGATCAGTGCCGTTTTGGGCGCCTGGGGATGAGGCGACAGTCAGGTCAGATGGCTGATGAGTAGTGGTAGACGGGACGGCGCGATTCTTGGAGCCCAGAGGGCGGCCAGGCTTCCGACGCTCAGATCCAGCGTAATCTGGGTTGATTGTGGCCCAACTGGGAGGGTTGGTCGCCCAGCTCGGGGGGTTGGGCCCGAACTGGCCCTGGTAGCCCAGACCGTTGCCAGCAGTGTTATGCGCACCGGCAGCAACCGCGCCTTGGATGAAAGGGCCAGCTTGAGTGCCCTGGCCATAAGAGGGAAGTCCGGCCGAAAAGTTAGCGGCGGCGATGCCGATGCTTCCAGCAGAGAGATCAGCCTGACTCTGGCGACGTCCAGCCTCAATGCGCTCGATATAGTTGTTGCAATTGCGAATCTTATGACCTAGGTCCAGAAGACGCGCGCTGAAGGTGTTGAAATCGGCCGCGGTCAGTCTATGACGGTTACTATTGTCCAGCAGGGCCATGCAGAAGTCTTGGTCAAGGCGGTAGGAGGCCACATCGGCACGAAGCTGGCGAAGGGTGATATCGTCCAGGCTGACGGTATAATCAGGGTTGCTGCCTTCGGTCGCGAAAGTTGGCGGGGGGATGATCCGTTGGTGGACCTGGTCGCCGATAGTAACGGCGTAAAGGCGCTCGGGGGAGATGGCGATGGAGCCATTCTCTTGACGGACAAGCTGCGATGACTCTACTGAGTTTTGTGCTTGGGTATCAGTGCTATCCGTAGCGGGTGGGGCAGGTGTGCCGCCCTTGTGAGCAATGAGGTTCTCATCAGTGACGCCATCGCTGATAGTCAGGTCCTCGTCAGTGTTGTCGTCATGTTTCTCGCCAGGAATAGAGAGAAGGGGATACGGCTCATTCTGAGGCTATAAACATGTCAGTCTTATGTATAAGAAATAGCATAAATCCAAAAACATAAGAATTGCATACCATGCCAAAGAATACATCAGCAAGTGTGGGATTTCCACCAGTAAGGCTATCCACAATCCTTGATGCAGATGAACTCTGATGTCCAGACTTTGGTTGATCCATGGCTGGTTCTTTGTGACCTTTGCTTTGTCTTTGTTTAAGGCCTGGTGTTGGAGAATCTGTGGCGTTGATGCGAGAAATGTGGCTGTTGTTGTCATTGCTGTTGTCGTTTTTGGTTGTGTCGCCAATAGAAGATCGCGAAGGTTGTCGGCGTGGAGATATGGTGTGTCTTAAGGTGGGTGGCATTTTGGTGCCAGGACAGGGGCAGGGGTTGCGCAAGATGGTGGACCCGCTTTGCGCTACTAGCGCCTGGTGATGTGAATTCAGGCTGCCCCAGGTGAGCCTGTTCACTTTCCTGTCACCCTCGCTTCTGACCCAGATATTCAAATGAAAATGATCAAGGACAAGTCGAACTTGCACCTAAGATGAGCTAGATGCAGGACTTAACAAGCCTCTTCGCTGAGCAAGATGGGTGGTGGAGCCTAAGTACCTAGGTAGCGGAGATGTGACGCCAGAAAGATTAAGGAGTTGAGGATGATGAAAATAAAAAAGAAGCGTTTGAGAATCTGTTCTGGTCCAGCTCCCCTGAGGTGTGACAGTCTCGAATCGTTCTTTCTTTCTTCCTTTTCTCCAGCCAGTCAGTGAAGTCTTTTCACTTAGGTTGTTCACTTGTTGCTCCCCTGATTTTCATTTCTCGGAGAACGGATGCTTTTTCGGCACTAGACAAGAATCTCGCCCAGTGGTCCGATTTCTTTCTTGTTTGTTTGCAGCAGCCCCACTTTCATCAGATTCTGGCTCCAACTTTAATCTGATCTTCAGATCAGGCTTAAAGGTCGCACAGCAGGAGCCAGACTGCAGGATATATTCAGATCTAGAAGATGGACTTAGCATAAGCACCATACTGTCAATGTTGCTGAAGCTGGGGATTGGCCAGTGACCGGAGTGAAAAGAGTCAGAGAGGGGAGTACAGTTGATGTGCCACAGAGGATAGTGAAGTCATCTGGTTGCTTCCATCACATCTGCACCAGGTCACCAAGATTCAAAATCAGGGACTTCAGCAAGATTGTTACACTCTGAGGCCGTCGATTGAAGATAGGCAAAGAGGTGGTGGCAAAAGGATGGGAGTAGAAACCGCTTTTACTTCGGGAAGAAACCACTGCAGGGAATGCACCCACAAATATATGAAAATACTGACAATATCAAAAACTTCCTCTTCAATACATTCCAAATGGCCACAGTGTACTGCACTGCAAGTGGTGGTGCTCACGATGGTTGATGGCGGCCAGCGGGAGAAAGAAAGATGAAAAGTTGAAGTTTCAATTGACGTCGGGTGGATCAGCTAGAAGGAAAAAAAAATCATCATGTCTAAAAAATAGATTGGGGACGCACAGCACATGCCCAAAATTGTTAAGGAAAATGAGTTCGGCCCGCCCATTCTCCTCTTATTTTCTGAGACACACTTATCGCACTGCCAGATAACTCTAAATTTTATCCCATTCTTCAGGCTAGCTGCATTTTTCTTCCATCAAGATGTATACTCCGTAATTTTTTTTCTCCGTATGCTTTTTTTGCCGAACAATAGATTCTTGTTTCACATAGCTACGTGAGTATCAACATATTTCTCCTGCACAGTATTCTCAAAGTGAATGTTTAGCACAACCTTATTACTAATTAGAGGCTTTCAGGGACAATATTCATGGAGTTCATCCCAATAAAACAGTGATAAATATGATCGTGTGACAGAAACATCACAAGTACACTTGAGCAGATGCCATATTAAGGGCTGCTAATGTCTATCAAGACTCCATCTCATAGACATCACATCTATCGAGCAAGTCCTTGCAAGCAAGATGAATGCACAATATTTATTCTTGCTTTCAGAGTTCGATGGACGAACTTTGAACACTATTACCTTGTGTCGCGGTGGCAAAGACACATTCTTCAGCCCAGTTAGTCCTATACATAATCCGAATAACTCGAATGAGTACGAGACGCTGCATCTGCGCTCAAGGATGGCAAGAACAGTACTTGCTTATGCCTAGGTAGGATACCAACCCTTTAAAGACTAACAGGGCCCCTCTGGTTTTCAAGGTAAGTAGACCTTTTACCATGGTCAACAAATACAGGGAGCGTGTGCGGGGAATTACGTGGAAGCGAATCAAATCTTTCCTGATCATTTTGAAAGGCCCCCGGCCCTTTCTCAAGGTCACCCAAGTGCTCCCACTACCACAAGTCAGGTCCCGTCCACTAGCTATTCGTTCCTCAGCCTTCACGCCCAGGTACACACCCGAGGTGGCACAGTCAGCTCCCAATGTCCCGGCCCAGTTGGCCTATCCGCTCTGCTCTCATCACTGTCTCCAGTCACCGCCCACTCCATCCGCACCCGGACTGAGTCCAGTGGTTTCAACGCAAAAGCCCGCCTGTCATCTGCAGGTTCGCACAGAATGCTTGTATCAGAGCGAGCCCTGCAAACCCAGGGCGGGCATCAAATCAACTCAAATCAAATCGAAGGGTTTAATTTAATTTGATTTGAATAAAATCTTTGTGAATCTGATTAATTAGAGGCCTGATTTGATCTGATTTGGATAATTTGAATACTTATACCTTTTTTTTTTTTTTTTTTTTTTTTTTTTTTTTTTAAAACCCCCTCCCCTCTTATATTCCCCGGAAATTTTAAAATTAACCCTTTTTGGAAAATTTTTTTAATTTTTTAATTTTTTTTTTTATAATTAAA
>PYFS01003228.1:0-10099 GCA_003671545.1 Ophiognomonia clavigignenti-juglandacearum | reverse complement strand
CGGGAGCGGAGAGAGCAGGAGGATGCGGGGGAGCGGGCCGATGAAGAAGGGGACCCCCCCTCCCCCCCCCCCCCCCCCCCCCCTCCCGCCTCTCTCTCTCACACAAATTTTCGTGCTGACAAACTCAAAAACAAGTGGCAAACCCGCGAGATCAAAGAAGACCTCCGCCAAGCCGCCCGCAAAGCAGCCAAAGCCTGGAACAAGTCCTGCCGCAAGCAAGCAAAGCAGGTCCGCCGCGGCAACAGCACCAAGAAGGGCGGCTTTCTCCTGGGCGGCAGACGCGCCAAGGTCGAGAAGGGCAAGCAGACGGTGGCCACGCCCACCACTGGCACCGACTCCGAGAGCAACCCGGACCCAGTGGCCGCCGAAAAGACGAAGGCAGCTCGTTCCGCCGCCATCCAAGCGCGTATCGCCGCCGTGCGCGCCAGGGTACAGCGCAAGAAAGATCAGCGCAGCAGTGGTGCCGAAGCGCCCGCGACCTCTTCCGATCTGCAGATCCCCACGGCGAATAAGCAAAAGAAGCGCCGCGGTGGCAGAGTTGCGGGTGGCGCCGCCCTCCTGTGCGTGCCCTGCTTCGCCGTCGTTGAGCGCGTCAAACAGCGCAAAGCAAAAGACGGAACAGAGCCTGACGCGCAGCCGTCCGAGAAAGTTGGGCTGAAACAGCGTCTTGCGCTCAGACAGCGCCTGGAGGCTCGCAAGGCGAGAAATGCTGCTGCCGAGACACAGACACCGCCCGCTGAGCCTGTGGGGCTTGAGACGCCCACTGATATTGATGCCCCTGTTGGTGCCCAGCAGACGACGACCGCTGGTGCTGCGGCTACTCCTGCGGCTCTTGCTGCTGCTGGTGAGCAGACGGACGTTGAGGACGAGGTCTGCGAGCCTGAGAACAAATCCAAAGCAGGCCGCCTACTAGCCATCCCCGCGGCCATCGCGGCCGCAATCGGCGCAGCCCTAAGCAAGCGACGCAGTGGCAAAGCGAACAAGAAGCCTTCCACGCCCACAACGGAGGAGAGTACCACCACCCCGGCCAAGGCCACCAAGCCCAGCCGCTTCTCCGCCCTCCAGCAGCGCTTCAGAGAGCGGCGCACCAAAGTCACCAAGCGCGAGCAGCCCAAAAAGGCCCGAAAGTCGTCGGGCATCCTAGATTGGTTCCGCGAGCTGCGGCAGAAGCGCAAGGCCAAGAAGGCCGACAAGAAGGCCGACAAGAAGAAGGCCAAAGAAGCCAAGACGTCCACCGCTGCCGCTGACACTCCCAAGACCGCCCAGGAGCACGGCGCAGTGATCGGCCTGCTGGCGGGGTGCCTCGCGCTGCCAGCCGGCAAAGTCAAGCAGGTCCGCGACCGCCGTCGCTCAGGCAAGACCAAACCGGCGGCTGATTCGGCGTACGAGCAGCAGCAGCAGACCCCGGGCTTCGTCATCGGCACGCCGCTGGAGCCCGTTCTTGAGGAACAGCGCACCGGCACCACCACCACTGCCGCACCCACCAGCCCCCCCGCGGCAGCCCCGCCTGCCGCTCCAGCAGCAGCAGCTCCATCGTCGTCGTACCAGGCACCTGCCGTGCAGGATGGCACCGAAGCGGACGAGGAGTACGACGATCCGCCCGAGGTCCTCCCCGTCGCGAACCAGTATCTGCCCGGGCACGGGCAGAGCGAGGTGCCTGTGAGCCCCGGGGCGGCGCCCACCACGCCAGCTACTACGAACGGGCAGCCCCCACAGCAGACTCGGGCGCAGGCCGCTGGTCTCAAGCTCAAATCCATGCGTGACGGGCTGGGCAGCCTCGCCAGCCGCAGACGCGGCACTGGTGGCACGGGTGAGAAGGCCGGGGCGCTGGAGGGAGACGGCGAGGTCGCCGGCGGCGGCGGCGGCGGTGAGTCTGCACCGCCGCCTGCTGGGCGATTCCAGGGCTTGAAGGGGGGTCTTGAGGGATTGAGGGCTAAGAAACGCGCTCCTGAGGCTACGGCACCTGAGGCTGCGGTTGCTGACGGCGAGAATACGAAGCCTGTCACTGAGGGAGATGCGAATGCGAATGCGGGTGGGCCGTTCAAGTCCATCAAGGCAGGATTGGGGAACATCAGAGGGAAGAAGAATGAAAAAGACGCACCGACACACAATGAGAAGGTTGATGGGGAGAAGAGCCCCGGCTTCATCGAGCGCATGAGGTGGATATTGCTCGTGGCATAATACACGGGCGGAGATGTAATCGTAATCATGTTATCTGATTCTGCTTTTTTATTCTAGATATCCCATCAGCTAGAGATACCATGCAATACACGGGCATAGTGAGCTACCTATGAAAACATTTGCGTGTTTGCAATCCCGGGCAACTCCATGGTCACCTCTGCGCACCCAGTGAATTCCTCAACCCTCCTATTGATGTCGAAAGCAAAGCACATCGTTTGGTAACAGAACCACGTCGAAATAACACCCGCACTATCTCCTCAGTCCAAGTTCAACATCATGGCAGAGGTAACGTCCCTCAACCTTCTCTTCGCGGCCTCCACCTCCTTCGATGATGGCGGCAGACCAGTCAGACTTCCAGGAATCGGCTTATTGTCGGTGCGCGCCTGCAACACCTGCTGGTATGTCTCGGCGGCAGCTCTGTACTGGTCGAGTGTGCTCAAGGTCGACCTGTTGGCCTCAGCCTCCTCGGGTCGCAAGACCAGCGCTGGAGCATCCTGCATAGTCGTATCGGCGTCTGGCAGCGCACCAGAGCCATCCGCTGTCATTTGAGCCTCAGGAGCGCCGTGCATGGGGGCGACGGGAGCGGACTTGGAAGCTGCCTTTGCTGCCGACTGCTTGCCTTTCGACGCTCGGCCTTTGCCGCGCTTGGAGGCCTTTGACGCAGACGAGCGGCCCGATTGACGAGTCTTGGCTGGAACCGGAGTAGGTGCAGCTGCTGGAGGAGACAGGGTCTGAGCGAAGGCGCGCATGGCAACGTTCTCAGCACTGTCTGCGTTGGCGTCGTCAGCCATCAGCGCAGGGTCGGTCCGTGTCTCAATAGGCTCAAACACAGCGCCGGTCTGTCCGTTTGGATCGGTCGATGAGCTCGGGCCTGCGGTGACACCTGCGGTGACATTGTTGTCAGGATCGGGGTTGGACATGGCCTCTTGCCAATCCTCCTCTTCCTCGTCATTCTCGTCATCGTTTGCATCGTTGTTGGCCTGGGCCTCTCCCCGACGGGCTTGCAGCTTGCGACGATTGACTGTGGGAGCGTGCTCGCCCATCAGCTTGATGGCCAGCTCATGACGAGCCTCCCTGACTTGCTCTTCAGCCAATTTGGCTTCGAGCCAGGCGTCGAAGTCTTCCAGAACCATCTCCTTAGCGATGTCCTTGAACGCTTGGACTTGTTGAGCCTTGGCCTTCTTGTGACATTGGTGGCGGAAGTTCTCGAGCCAGCGCTTGGGATTCGTAGTCAGTTTCCAAGCACTCTGCAGACGCAACACGGTCGCGACGCCCTTCTTCAGCTCCATGCCCCGGGAAGTGAGGTTCTCGTAGATCTGCTCGGCCGTCATACCCTCCTGGGTCATGCGTCGAATCTCGATCTTGCGCAATGTCTGCACCTTGGTCTTGGCAGTCAGACGCGCCGCGTCGCTGTCTGGAGGCGGTGTCTTGATCTTCCTCTGCGACTATTGTGGTGACGTTCTGGTCAGCCATGTTTCTTTTGTAGCGGCGGGATGCATTTTCTCTGATGACGGGACTTACGCGCTTCCTCATGCCCCACTTGATGCGGACGCGGCTGATAGCTTTGTCACTGGTTTGAACGCCCATCGCATTCAGTGCAGCCGAGATGGCCTTGCAATTTTCACCGCGCAAGGTGCGTGCCTCGATCTCCTCCTTGAAGGCTTCCAAGTTGGAGCCAGTTCCTATGCCCTTCTTGTGAGGATAGAGCCATCCATCAGGGCCGGGGTTGTTTGCGCTGTTGGAGCGCGGGTTGCGGCGATAGGTCAAGTCAACCCTTGACGTGTCGACGTCAGGAGGGATGATGGGCCTCGGGTCTTGGTGCGGACGGAAGCCATTGCGCTCGTTGGTCTGGTTGCTTGGGCCCTCGAGGGGAGGAGGAGGGTAGTGGCCCTGTCCGTAGTCCGCATTTGGGTGCTGATCATTAGGCAGCGAAGGCAACTGCTGCTGTTGCTCGTGCTCGTGTTCGTGCTCGTGCTCGTGCTGCTGCTGCTGCTGCTGCTGCTGCTGTTGTTGTTGTTGCTCTTCAAAAGTTCGATGGAGCTGCAGCACGGGGTCGATGGGAGGATCGCTCCAAGTTTGTTGCGAGGACGCCATGCTGCTCGACGTTGTTATCTCAGCTTGAGCGCCTTGTTTGTTCACGCAGGAGGAGACGCGTGATGGTCTGGTCAATGAGTTTGCACAGCTTTGCGGCAATAACAATAGCGGTGGTCAGTGCGCTAGTTACGTAATGAAGCACAGCCTTGGCAGCTGACTGAAATTACCCAATGACTGGCACCAGCCGCTACTATCTCGGGACCCGACCATTTCCCTTTGGCAGGTCTAAACATGGGATAACCGGGACCTTCCGTCACGAGTCCGGACATCGTTCGAGACCGTTCCTATATGCTGTGAGCGTTACAGTTGCGCTGAACTGAAGGTGTCCGCTCCGCTGTTCCTCCCAAGCCCTAGTACAATTGAGAATTAGCGCTATACAAATTAAGTACAAAGCGTTGTGAAATATACCAATATAATCCTTATACAATTGAAATCTACTATAATACCCTAACATTATCCAAAAAAAATAAAAAAAATATCTTAAATTCTAAATAGAATTTATATTAATTCCTTATATTAACGAAAAATATTTTATTTTAAATTCTAAATAAAATTTATATTTGTTATTTATATTAACTAGAATAGAATACTAATTCTAATTAAATAAATAACGCTAAACTATAATTCTTATTTAAATCTACCTTTTTATATATTTTTTCTTTTTTTCTTTTTATATTTTTATTAATTCTATTAATCTAAAGTAAAGTTATTAGAATATATTCCTAATATTTAATTAATATATTTCAGAAATCTATACTAAAAATCCCTATATTAAATATAATAATTAATAATATATCTAACGAAAACATTTATTCCGCGAAATAATAATTTTATAGAAATTAAAAATATATTTCTAATATAATATAAATATATTCTCTATTAACTACATATTGAAAATATTAAAAAAAAAATGTAATGCTCGAATATTATTTTAAAGAATATAAATATTCGTTCTCTAATTACTATTAATTTGAATATAAGTAATATATTTTAAATATATTAATAATATTTTTCAATATTTTTCTAATTTAATTATTTTTTCTTTACCCTAAAAGGTAAGTTTAAAGATTTCAAATAGCTTAGTATATAATTCATTAATACCAAATAATTAGGTTATAGAAAAGTTTATTATTAATACTATAATATATAAATATAAGATTTTTCTATTATATTTACAATATTTTATTAGTATTTTTTAAAAACAATATAATTATATTATATTAATTAATTATTACCGCTTGGTTTATAGATATCTTATTATCTATTTAAATAATAACAGTATTATTGCTAATATATAGAATATTATAAATATCGGCAATTTTATTATTATTGAATATATACTCGATATTGATATAAATAATATATTTCTAATATTTTATTAATATATTACTAATATATTCTTTAAATTTATTTTATTAGCTTATTTTAAAGATTTACTAGAAGAAATAGGTTTGGTATAATACAAATCTTTTATTAGCTACTTTTATTTTCAATTAACTTATTATTATTAAAGCTATTAAGATATCGATCGAGTATTTATCGTAGATTGCTATAGCTAAAGAGAAAATTCGCGAAAATATAGAAACTACTTTGCTAATATTTTTCCAATATTTATTAATGTATTTTATAATTAAATTAAAGATAAAAGCTAAATAGATAATTAAGTTAAAGAGAAGCTAAAGAAAATCAATTGCGAAAAGTTTAAATAGAATTTAATTGTTAAAAGAAGGTTATAGATAGCTTTATTTAGAAAGCCGTTACTAAAAGATTTAACAACAATACTAACCCCGATAATATTATTACCAAAGTTATTATTAAATATATAATCCGGTATAGTAAGGATATATATTCGCTTAAAAGATTTATATATATTGTTATTATAAATATATAATAATAATTTTTCAATATATTGCTAATATTTTATTAATATATTTTCAATTATTATAATTTATAATAGTAATGAATTTAGTAGATATATATTTAAAATTTATCGCTTAGATATTATAGCTATTATAAGTACCTTTAAATATTGCTTTATATATAACGAATATATTTGATAAAATAAAGGTGTTAAAGTTATTCCTAATATTAACGATATAGATAAGCTTTATTATATTAATTATAACGCTAATTTATTTAACTTAAAGGATAAAAAATCTACTACCGAAACTAATTAGCTTAGTATCTTTTTAATAATATTTTTTGAAATATTATAAATATATTTCCGATTTAGAAAACTATATATTAATTTTAATTTTTTTAGTTTATCTTTATATTATTAGCTTAAAGCGAAGAAATAAATAGAACTATTCGCGAAATATAATATTATATTGAAAGTAATATATTGTAAATATTCTATTCATATATTTTATAAAACAAATAATTCATATTTATTAAAAATTTCTTTAAAATAAATTGAAATTATAATGAAAATAAAGAAAATGATAAATTAAAATAATTATATATTATATTCTAAATTAAATTATAAATAATAATAAATAAAAATTAGAATAATTATAGATTATATTATAAATTAAATCACGAGGTAAGATAATTGTAAATCTAAAAAATCATAAATTAGAAGAATAATAAATTATATTATAAATCGAATTTTAAATAAAATTATAAATTGGAAAATCTATAAATTATATTATAAATTAAATTATAAACTAGAGTAATTATGAATTATATTACGAATTAAAAAAACTACGAATCATATTATAAGTCAAATTACGAATTAAATTAAATTAAATACGAATTATATTACGAATTAAATTAACTATAAATTATACTAAAAATTCAATTAATTATGAATTACACTTCGAATTAGAATAACTATAAATTATAAATTATATTACGAATGAAATTAATTGTTATAGTCCAACCTAAGAGTATATATAATAACGAGTAAAGATAATAGAATGGGTGTTAAATGGTTGTATTATTGAAGATGCTAAGTTAAAGTAAGACAGACGAACACCGTGTGCACTAGAGATTAATATGAAGAATTTAGAGGGCCCGCTGGACTAATACGCTGAGCTTAGGCATAGCCGTAAGTTCAATCTATAACATTAACTACAAATTAAACTAATTACGAATTACACTATAAACTAAACTGCGAATTAAATTAACTACGAATTATATTATAAATTAAAGTAACTACGAATTATACTACGACTTAAAATACGAATTAAAGTAATTATGAATTAAATTATAGAATAAATTATATTATGAATTCAATTACAAACTAAATTAATTACAAATTGTAATATGAACTATATTATAAATTATATTATAAATTAAATTATAAATTAAATTATAAATTAAATTATAAATTAAATTATACATTGAATCATAAATTAAATTATAAATTGAATTACGATTTAAAATAATTACAAATTATATTATAAAGTAAAATTATTACGAATTATATTACAAGTTTAAATAAATACGAATTATATTATAAATTATAATAGAAATTGTGAGAATTGTAATGTAAGCCTAGCCGAGTTTGCAGAGATTTATACTTTCTTAATTAATTTTGCCCAATTAAGCAATCTAGGTAGTAGTGGGTTTAGCGAATACGCTAACTTTGCAATTAACTATAACGCTAATATTATTTCCAATCGGAATTAGCGCTTTTCGAAACCGTATTTCAATTTAATTAATAGCAGCTTTTTTAGCTGCTTTTTACTTTCTTTATAGCAATTATAATAATAAATCAACCGATTCTCAATATATATATTATCTATATTATTT
The DNA here is from genome assembly GCA_003671545.1 of Ophiognomonia clavigignenti-juglandacearum. Lineage (NCBI taxonomy): Eukaryota > Fungi > Ascomycota > Sordariomycetes > Diaporthales > Gnomoniaceae > Ophiognomonia > Ophiognomonia clavigignenti-juglandacearum. The sequence goes on along the minus strand of PYFS01003228.1, from coordinate 2,065 downwards.
ATATAATATAATTTACCGATATTAATTAATTTTAATATAATTGAAATAAATAACAAAGATTTAAATAGTTTATTAATTTAAAGATTTTATAAATTTACTTTTTCAATAAATAGATTATCTATATTAAAGATAAAGCAAATAATTATAATTTTATATTTAATTATATATTTTTCTAAATCCTTTTTTCTAATTAAATATATTTTATATATAGTTATATAAATTAAAAAGCTATATTTATATCGTATTTTGCTTTTTATTATATATCTAATTATAAACAAATCGTTTAATTAAAACGAATCTTGAAATTCCATTATAAATCTTTTATTAATATCGTTATTTCCGATATTTTTATATATCTTATTTCGACCTCCACTCCTTAAAATATAATCTTTTAAGAAAACCGCTTTATAATATATCTCAAAATCGAATCTATATATCTAAAAATTATTTAATAAAGAAATCGATTATATATTATCATCATTAACTAGAAGCTAGCCTTTAGAAGCTATTGGAAATTTTAATTAAATTAAATGCTTACGTAGGCTAGCTTTTAAAAAGCTAGCTAATATAGCAATTATATAAACAACTATATAAAGATAAACCCTATATAATAACAATACTCTTTACTTAATATTAGCAATTTTTGTTTTAATATATAGCCGGATTATTTTCTCTAAATTCGAGGCTTTTCCTCTATCTCTCTATCTCCTTCGTATCTATATTTATAAATATATATACCGATAAATCCTTTTTAATAATATATATATATATAAAAGCATAAAAATATAACTTTAGAAATATAAATATAAAAACGTACAAAGCTTAATTTTAATAAGCTATTATTTTTTAATAGTTTTCTTTTTTTAATAAAGACTTTGGTGTACGAAATAGGTTATTTATATACAAAAAGATTAGTTTATATATAAACTAACGTGTTATTATATCGTAGGAATAAATAAAGAGCCGCTCTTTATTTAGTTAATTACCTAGTTAGTAAAACGGCGGAATTAGTATAATAAAAAGATCCACCGTAATCGTTTATTTAGTTAATAACCTAGCTAGTAGAAGGGCGGAATCTAATTCAATAAAGAATTCCGCTATAATCGTTAATTTAGTTAATGCGAAAGTTTGATTACAAGATAGGTTAATAAAACCCAAATAATTGAAAATCGAGGATTTATTATAACGCGGTTGAGAAATAATTACGTATATAAAGGAAAAGAAGTTTTTGTTTATTATTTAATACTTTTTTTCCTAAAAGGTTTAAAAGCGCAAATTTATCGAATTTCAACGTTTGTTAGCTTCATAAAAATTCGTCTATATTCTTTCTTTTAAGGATTTAAAGAATGCAAATTCGTCGAATTTCAATATTTCTTAATTTGAAAAGAAAGATCATTATATTTTAGCTTAATCTATAAATTAAACATTAATTAATATTAGATATACTAAATTCAAATAATTCTTCATTATTTCTTTCCGTTAATTAAAAAGTCGATTATATATTGTTATTATTAACTAGAAGCTATTTTTAAAAGCTGGTAAGATTCTAATTAAATTAGATACTTATATAAACTAATCTTTAAAGAATTAGCTTATAAATATATATTATAAAAATGCACGATTATATAATTAATATAATTATATAATTATATAATTATATATATATATATATATAAACTATAATAAATACTATAATGCAAAAATAACGATAAAATATAAAGAATTAGCTAAAATATAATAAAATATACAAAATATAATTAAAATAAAATATTTAAAGAGATTATCTATTAGGATATACCTAAATTACTAATAGGGCACACCCTTGGTTTCTCGTATTATATTTTCACTTTTAGGGATGTTACCAAAAACTTTTATATCCCAAAGCTCTATTTTTAGGGATGTTACCAAAATCGATTTTCAATATAAAAAGCTGGATTTTATATAGAAGGCTAATTTTCACATAGAGGACGAATTTCACGAATTTCACGAATTTCACGAATTTCACGAATTTCACGAATTTCACGAATTTCACGAATTTCACGAATTTCACGAATTTCACGAATTT
>PYFS01003212.1:0-33654 GCA_003671545.1 Ophiognomonia clavigignenti-juglandacearum | reverse complement strand
GCTCTATATTAAAGCTCTTTTCGGTATAATATTTAGCTATTACGATAGCTATATAGATAATTAAATGCTTTTTTTTTAAAAAAGCTCGCTAACTTTGTTTTGCTAATAATTAATATCGATGAAATGCTAAAGACCTTTATTAAGTCCGTAAAAGCCTAAGAAGCGCTATAATTTCGAGTCTTTTTATATTTATAAGATCGCGTTTATATAAAAGGTTTGCGAGTTATTAGAAACTAATAAATACGATCGGGGAGGGTTTTATTCTTAGTTATTAAATAAAACGGACCGGGATCGGTTTAAAAATTGAATAGGTTTACTATTTAGATTATTGCCCGATTTTATCTTGTTTTTATATATGCCGTTTTAGCTTTTATGGTTTTAATTCGGTTTATAAAGTGAGGTGGAAAATACAATATATATAAGAGATTATATTAGCTTATTCCAAAAAATACGAAGCGAAATAATTGCGTATAAATTGAGTAAGAGATCTTTTATTTATCTGTGTTTATTTATAGATTCGCTGCTGGTTTGCTTAATTCTATTTTACATATTTAACCGTAATTGGTATAAAAGCTTAGGTTAATAATACGCTTTTTAATTCGGTTTTTTCTTTTAAAAAAAGGGTAAAAGGGAAAGTAGAATGTAAAAAGCAAAACGAAATATAAAAATAATATATAAAATAAATATTTAGTTTAAGGGAATTTTTGACTTTGTTTATATAGATATAATTGCCGAATCGTTATTATTTTTATTAAATATATTTGAAAATATAGGTAAGGTTTTTCTTAAATTTTTAAAGGGAAAAGGGTGGAAAGAAAGTGATATAATTTTGAAATTGCTAAATTGTATTTCGAAGGTTTTTTGATATATTTGCGTTCGGCTTGTGATTGGTCGATTGGGCAAATGATGTTAGGCGAATTATGATTTTGGATTTGAGATCGAGGGTTTAAGAAGGTTTAAGACCGAGTTTTAGGAGAGGATTTTTAATTTAAAAGTCTTCCGGGTGGGTTTTAGGTGGGTTAGGTGTATATTGATAGAATATATAGCTATAAAGAAATCGAGGATATATTACAATACAATTAGAAAGCAATTGTATATATAAAGGAAAAGGATTTAGTTAAAGCTATTTAGTTTAATAATGAATTGGTCGATTATTATTTTATTATATCTCTTTTTTTCAAAGGTTTAAAAGGCGTAAATTCGTCGAATTTAGACGTTTTTTAATATAAAAAGAAGATCTATCGTCTTTGCCGATTTATATTTTAGCTTAATATATAAGTTAAGTATTGATCAATATTAGGTATATATTAGGGTTATATGATATTTTTTTTTTCGTCTTAATCGGGTTCTGGTTATTCGTTATTGTATAGAGAAACTAATTAAACGGCCGGTGGCTATAAAAGTTAGTTGTAGCCAGATTGTGATAACTAATCATCCCCTGGCCACTAACCGGTTCTGCTACCGCCCTATACAGGGGCAGGGGTAGTTAGGTAAGCCAACTACCTCTGCCGTGGCCCCCTGCCCTATTCGGCAAGAAGCCCTACTAACTATTCTCTTAACACCTAAAGATATTTACTATATAACGCCAAAGCCTATTATTTAAGAAACTCTATATCAATAAATAAGGATTTTTTTAGTTTAAACGAGCTCCCAACTACTATTACCGATCAAGCTTCGCTATTTATTAAAACCAAAAATAAATATTTTACGGACGAAAATAAATCCTTAATATCCATAACCTTGATATTAAAGAGAGATTATCTATCAGAGCACACCTAAATCGCAATCAGGGCACACCCCTGGTTTCTCGCACTGTAGCCCCACTTTTAGAGATATCACCAAAAATTTATATGATATCCCTAGGCTCCACTTTTAGAGATGTCACTAAAAACTTTTATATCCCAAAGCTCTACTTTAGAGATGTCACTAAAATCGATTTTTCGTATAGAGGGCTGATTTCACGAATTTCACGAATTTCACGTCGAGGGCGATTTTTCGTATAGAGGGTTAATTTTCGTGTAGAGGGCTGATTTTCGTGTAGAGGGCTAATTTTCACGTGAAGGGCGATTTTTTGTGTGGAGGGCTAATTTTTATATAGAGAGCTATTTTTCACGTGGAGGGTTTTTTTTTTTTTGTGAAATTGTGAAATCTAGTTTTGGTGACATCCCTAATTTGGTGATATCCCTAAAAGTGAATCCACAGTGCGAGAAACCAGGGGTGTGCCCTGTTAGCAATTTAGGTGTGCCCTAATAGATGATCTCATTAAATATAAATAATAAGTCTTTAAACAAATAGAAAACTTTCAAAATTATTAATAAAAAGACTATATATAATATAAAATACTATATAATAACCTAAAAACCTACTTTAAAGCTAAAAAGCAATATAGGCTATTTTACAACGCTAATCTGTAAATAAAAAAAAAGGTATAGACGCTATTCCATCGTATATATAATCGCGGAATCCGCGAAAAGAATATATTAAATTGCGGATAAGGTAATTGGATGGAAATGTAATTTATAAATATAGATAAAATCGGCTTCGAAAGTTTATTTAAAGATATATAGCTAAGCTAGTAGCTCTGATATACCGCTAATTTATATAAATATATTCATTTCCCTTTTTTATTTCTCTTAATCAGCCTTTTTCATTTATATCGACCTTTTTCATTTATCATCGACTTTCACTTACTATTAACCTCTTTATTTATCGTCAACTCTTTTATTTGTCGTTAACCCTCTTATATATCATTCCTATTTATCTTTATAAATTCTTCTTTTCATTTCAATATACTTTCGTCCACGCTTCGTTGCTCTTTTCATCTCGAAATTCGATGTACCAATATAACCTATAGCTTTACCAATATATAAACCCCATTAAGCAATTATATAAGACGATAGCGAATCAAATATATATACCCCATTCCGCTACTACTAATAAACCGCCTATCCTCCTTAATACCACCAGGTTCTCGAAATTACATATAATACGAAAATATCATTATTAGCTTATCGGTTATAAAGGCATTATCTATAGGTAATATATAAAAACTATATATTTGGTTAATATATAGCTAATCCGGAAATATATATATATATAGGTGCTCAAATAGATATTTAAAGCTTAATTCGATTGCGAAGCAAAGTGTAAATATATATTACCGACTATCATATTGTAATCAAAAATTAAAATTGATTTCTATTAATTAATCTCGCTAATTCGCCCGTAATAACCGTTCTATATATAATAAACGATCTTTTCGCTTATTATCTTTATTCTCCTTTTTCTGAAAAATATATAATCAGCACTACAATATAATAAAGCCCTATATCTATACCTTAATGAAAGATTAAAATTAAGAAATTATAGGCAAGAAAAAGTAAAAGGAAAAGCAATCTATCTTTATAGATCTTTATAGCCACTATAATATTAAAATAAAAACCCCGAAAAAGAGATTAAGATTTTGCAAATAAAGAGTCGGTTTCACCGATTTATTGAAATATATAATCTATATATCAAAAAAAAACTTAGGATTGAAGAACTCTACCAAAGCAGCCTAGAGTTAACCTATATAGCTTATAAGCATATTATATAAACGGGTGATTTATATACAGCTATATTTATAATAATTAGTTTTACAACCTCTGCTCACACCGCCTAAACCATTAAAAAATATTAATATCTTTAGATTAAAAGTCCATTTAACAGTAATTATATATCCCAAAATTATATATTCCACATCTATTCTTTAAAGAGGAAAAAAGAAATAGACCCGAGTGATTTAGCGGCTATATCACGGGTCTGACCCTAATGCACTGACTACCTATATATATAGCCTGCACTATAGGAATCCTCGCTAGCTAATTCCTCCGTCCTGTACAATACAATATATTTCTTCCTCGACCCTAGGTTTAATCCCGTATCAGCAATACCAATGCCGCAATACAATATACCAATAGCGTTATCAAGAAATAATATTGGCCTTTACCTCTATATAGACAATCTCCTTCATCTTATCATTATATCTATTTTGCGATATTTATACGAATTATTCTTTTTTATTATTGCTTAGATCCTAGCTAATATCTTTATTCGTTGCTATAAAATATGCCGGCGTAATTATATAAAGAAGGGGGAAATAATTAGGTTATTAAAGGTATTAAAATTAGAAAATAGCGATATAAATTAAAGGAATCATTTATAATTTCTAATGCCGGAGGTAGCTAATATAGTAATCTTAGGTGAAATATATATATATATATATAATACCTGCTAGCACGGTATATTACAATATATACGTAAATCTCGAATTCGGCTCGCAGTTGCTTAGCTCTCCTTATAATAGTTCTTAGTTTTAAATTAAAGCTTGAGTTGAGCGTTATAGTAGCTTTACGGCGTCTTTGGGCTTTAGCAATATCTATAGCTCGAGGATGCGTAGATTATATGGATCCGGGATATCCCTCAATTGTGGTGATTGATCTTATCCGCGATTATATAAGATATAAATCTGACCGGTCGGCTCGAGAGCGAATAGAAACGGGTCAGTGGGGACTAGACCTTAGAAAAGCTCTAGTAATGAAAGGTACCTCGATATTTATTAACATATACGGATATATAAGCAGGTATAGTCAGTGGAATTTTATGTGGATGCCGAGGGCCCACATACGCGTAAAAATAAAATTACGCGATAACTACCTACTTCCTTCTCTTCTCCTTCACACCATAATACTATGGTCAATTTACGTCAATTTAGTACTCTTTTGTCGGTCAATCGAATGAGCAATAGAGAATTTACCTTAAAAGCTCGTACCGTTATTATAATAGCCGCTCTATTAGGCCAAAGTTATTAAGATATCGTAAACGCGTTCGGTACGAAATATCGTTAAACCATTACGAAAATCGTCTTGCGCGCCACTATCACCTATATTACCAAAATTATATTTCGTCGAGTTGGCAAATATAAAACAATTGCTAAAAATAAATGTTGGTTTATTATTTTGGTACGGAAATACCCGGAATTATTATATTCGTCCTTTGTAAAGAAAGCCGATTTTATTTTATATAGCAAGACCGTTAAAAGGGTTTTCTAGCGCCACGGGCTTAAGAAATAGCGTAAAGTAAAGAGAATCCTTTTTATTAACGTCGACGTAAAAAAACGTTTCGAATTTTATATTAAATAGCTGGCCTCGCCGGCCAAAATAGCCGAATTACTACGATGCCTCTTTAACGACGAATATACCGTTTAAAACTTACCTAACAACCCCGGTTAATTTGTAACCCGATTCTCCTCCGAACGATATCGCAAAGACTTCATCGCCAAAACCATTTACTCTGGCCTTCGAATTTCTATAATGGTGTGGGTAATGATATGGTTGAGGAGCGGAAAAGGTGGCTTTTCGAAGATCGTTTTCTGCGAAAGCGATCTAGAAGCTCTATAAAGAGGAGTAGCGTTACGCCGCTATTAATAAGTTCTAAAGGAAAGGCTTTTTTTATATTATAAAGTTAGGAACCTTTTTATATAAGATAACGCTCGTATATATATATATATATATAGAGGCTCGTTAGAGTGGCTAATGGATTACGGTATTTATATAATCGAATAGCCGGCTTATTCGTTAGATCTTAACCCGATTAAATACATTTAGAAACGATTAAAGGAGGAAATATATAAATTAGAATCTAAATTTAGCGATTTGAAAAATAATATCGCTTATAACGCTTATACAAAGGAGTTAATTAAAGAGGCGTGGTCTAATATCCCGGAGGGTTTCGTCCGGACTTTAATAAAATTAATCCCGGCCCGATTGAAAGCTTATAAGCTAGCAGGTGGGTGGTATACATATTATTGATTTAGCAATATAATATATTTGGTTATATATCAATCGGATTCAAAATGGTGAAGTTTTGTTAATATTTGTGGTAATGGTTGCATATTAGAATGTGGGCCGGAATATGGAGTGCAGCTATATAAAAGTCCACTAGGTGTACCTTTATTTCTTAACATTGTAATGCTATATTAATATCTATATATAATATAGGAACTATAGGTTGGCATTCCGGCTTAAGAGAATAATGGTGAAAACGTATCTTAATTATAACTTTTTTTCGCCCGTCGATATCTAGAATAATAGCGGCATAAGACCCAGGACGCTCATTTATGCTCGAAAGCACCCTAGGCCGATTAGCTGCGCCCATTTCCAACCCAGGATATGCCCTAGGTTCGAGTGAAAGGGGTGACCTTTATGCATATATATTGTCCTAGTAATGACCTTATTATGGTGGATTCGATTCTAAAGAGCTGGAATCCACCTACTAATACTATTATCGCCGGTGATATGAATATAAGGAATATCTTATAGGATAGTGATAATCGGTGAGCAATTTGATATATATATTTTCAGAAATCTCCATACCCCTTTGATAAAATAACTAGATGCTTTATAAAATATTACAAAATAAATAAATAATTATTGCATTATAAGCTCTAAAAGGAGAGCTATATTTAAGCAGAAAAATATATACAAGGTATATATATAATATAATATTGCTATACTTTTCTAATATCGCAATGTAAGCGCTGCTTTATATATTCTAAAGCTTAACGGTATTATCGGCTGATGAGGACGTTATATAACATATTAGGCGATAAAGCGATAGATCTAATATCGCTATTAGAGACAGATTATATCGTATAACTATCTAGCCTCTAATTATTTTCAAAATGGGCAAACCCGCCGATATAGTGGGCTATTTCTCCTATGCGATATTGATCGTATATATAGTATAATAGACTATAGACCGACGACCAGATTCCTTGCTTAGATATTTAGATAATTCGATATTTAATTCTATTTTTATTCTATTTAAAGATTTCTTATAAATGATTGTTTTCTGTTAGGTAAAAAGTAATCTTAATAATTTAAAAAGTTTTAAGTGGTTTGTATATTTCTTTGAAATGTTTGAGTTTTATATAGAGTAAGCTACGAAGTTAGAGAGCGAAAGGATAAGATGAGATGTATTGTGGAGGACGAGGGAGAATATATAAAGGTAAGTTTTGAATATTTTATTTAAAAATATTATCTATAGAGTATACGAAGCTGGTTTTTAACCTGGTTATCTTGGGCGATTATATAGGACGTAAGTACTGCCCGGCCGACCAAATCTCGAAAAGATTCGTTTTTAACCTAGCTGTCTTGGGCGATCGTATAGTGGGTAAATATTGCCCGGCCGACTGAATCTTGTAAAAACTCTTTTTTAACCTAGCTATCTTGGGCGATCGTATAGGAGGTAAATATTGCCCAACCAATTAAATTTTATAAAGATTTATTTCTAATCTAGCTGTCTTAGGCGATTATATAGCGTATAAGTACTGCCCAGCCAACTAAATCTCGTTGATCTTCGTTTCTAACTTATTCCCTTCTAGATATTTAGTAAGTGAGCAATATCGTCTATTTTATTACTATTATTCGTTTAATTTTTCCAGAACGCCCGAGATAAATAGGTGGTCTAACTGCGCGATCACGCGCGAATCGAATTGGCCTCCTCTTTCCTCTTAGTAGTAGGATCTTTAGATTATTTCTAATTTTTGAAGAAATAGTTGTATATCTGCCACGAAGGCAAATATTCGCCAAATCTTTTTGTTAATTGCGTTTCATCTTTTGGATCTGGTCAATTACCATCGAAGTTTATCGACGTAAATCGTAGATTTAACTTAGGCCGATTTATATTAAGATAATTTAGTCCGGATATAATCTATCTTATTAAACCCAAAAAACTAATATTATATATTACGCTTTCTTATTACTAGGGTCCCTTAGTTAATAGGCTTTGGGTTACTATATCTGATAATTTGGAGGATCGTATAAAAACGGGATTCTCCGTCGTTGATTTACCAGTTATATTCAGAGATGCGATAACTATCATACGTCAATCTTGGCAAGCGGTACCTCTGGATCGACTCCTTCTATATATTGCAACTTAAAGAAGGCGTTAAAGACGACGAGGCTTATAAACAAGATTAGAAGTCTGACGCCGGAAAGATGCAAACTGTTTTCCGTGGGGCCTACTGCACAATTGCTGCCACCTCTGCTACAGATTCTGCCTAAGGTTTTCTGAATCGTCAAGACTTTGAGTACGCCCTTTCGGACCCAGAAAACTCTGGTCCGTGGTGATGTCCCAGGGTGCTCCAATTCGCTCAATTTACTCTGAAGGGCGCCTGCACCGATCTCGTTGCGAAGGGTCGAGACTGTGGCACCAGCCAGCAGGTCAACAGAAGTCGAACCAATCGCTGCACCACCTTGTTCTGGACTTGTTGGGCGAGGTTCGCCAACTGCCAATAGACGGAAGAAGTTCGGATCTCGACCGGAGACCCATGTCGCGCTGTCACCGAACAACATTCTCATGTTGCTATCGCAGTTCACCCAGTAGTTGGTGTCCAGCTGGCCGACATCACTCACGATAGAATTCAAATGGACAGCTAGTCGGACACAATCGTGTCGCCAATTCTCCCCGTTGATCAAACAAACAGCCTGGTTCAAGTCTCGGAGGTCACGGCGTACGGTTGCGGCGTCCTCCCTATTTTCGACTCAGGCTCGCCATGTTGAATCCTGAGAAACAAGTCTTCGACGCCCGGCTCCGGAAGGTGCGCCAAAAGCGCTCCATTCATGCGTTCCAAATCATCCAAACGCTCGAATGATTCTTTCCTTCGCTTCACCCAAATCAGACGAGTCCAGGCATTGCTGTTCCTGCTTGTCTCGCCTCCCCCTCTTTCCACACGATCCCTCGGCCTCGGATGTTCGCTCAAGTCAAGGACACTTTGGTCTTGCTTCGGGCCATGGAGTTGAGCCACAGATGACGATCTCGATGGTTTCTGTCTTCTTCCGTGTCGTATGAAGAACAAAACGGAATCGGGGAGTTTGCGAGGCCTCGGGACATCCACATCAACTGTGTCTACGGTAGCGTCGTCGATGTCTCCCGCTTGAATCCATGACTGTTAGTACAAGATCAACAACTGACTTTGACATTTCTACACGCGATATACACACCGAGAGAAGTCGTCTTGCTGACCCAGTCCACTATCTTGTAGCACTCGTGAAGTTGCCGAATGATCTTGACTATCAGGTCGCGAATGGCCTTCCTCAAGCTTTCATTGCGCTCCCTGATCTGGACTTGGTCGTCTAGGAGGTAGCGTTGGTATTTGCAAAGAGTCATCTCGAAGCCCCATTCCTGGTGTTGAAAATAAAGCTAACTTCTGCCGTCTGAAACTATAACAGCTAGAAAAAACTAGCTAATTAGCTAAATACTTAGTTATTCGATACTCCAAAGAGAGAGATATGGCCTTAAATCAGATGTCTATATAAGATGTGCTAGTTGCCCACTCCTTAGTTATTTAGCTATATGAACCTTAATCAAAACATAGTTCACACCCAATTTCTACACCTGGAAGGCTAGTCTTCTGGTCATTTGGTTGTACGATCTACCAAAATCCCTCGCTTTTTGTACGTCGTCCCAAAGATCGATGATATGGCGGACGACCATGTCCAACAATGCTATGGCTCCTAAAGCTGCCCCAACAGGATCGACAGCTATACCTAGGTAATAGGCAAGGGTCAGACAGGGTAGAACAAAGGCGCGAGGGCTGATGGGGATAAGATGAGCAGAAGGAGAGAAGGAAACCGTGAATCACAACCTTCCTTTCAAGTTGGCCGTCATCAGTCCCGAAGCCAGAGGCAGGCTGGGCTTCCAAGATCTACTTGCGAAAGCTGGTCAAGAACAAGACCCCAGACAGTGGGCCTTCAACAGCCAGACCTGGTTTCTACTTACCTAAGGTACCTACCTCCTTAGAGGAATAGCAAGGTCATTTATTGGGTTAAAATACGAACAATCTGCCACGTCAGCTCGGTGTCCATTCTTGATAGGTATTTCAGGCCCTTGGTGCAGTGGTGAGATGCAAGCTACGCAGACATCTTCACACCACCAGCGATAGAGATTGCATTCATTCTTGGATGCATCCAATTGAGGCGGCAAACCCCTCATCCTGGGGGAGCTTCTGGTTGGGATACCTTATGCAGGCAACTATTTCTGGTCACTGCACTCTTTCGTTGGTGGCCCCACTTCGAAATGTCGCATCAAGATGTGCAAGTGATGATACAACTTCCACTCCTGAAGTTGCGATTATCAACAAAGAGCCAGCCTCGTGCCACGATATCGCCGAGAACTTGACACGCACTGCAGACGACTATGGATCCCCTGCTATTTTTACAGCGACAGGCGTGGCTTTCTTGGTGCTATTCAGGATAACTGGCTCCGTGTCATCGTTTCTTCTAGTTCCAACCAAATCGACAATGACTGAAATCTTCAACAGTGTTGAAGCTCAAGCCAGGCGTTTGACACTTTATGAAAGCCAGGCTGAGTTTGTCAAGAGCCTCCAGGCTAAATTGGCACCCCATTCTGGTATGGCTTTTGCAAGCTTGATCGAATCCCATCACCATTCGGAAACAGTATCAATTGAGAAAGCAGCTCATATGATCAAGGCTGCCCGTGCACATTTCGAAATTGGTAGATATCGTCGCCAAATGCATGTGGCTGTCAGGGTGCCCAACATCTGCCTTGTCACTTCAACTGGTGGCTGAGCTCTCATCGCCCATTGTGGAGCACAGTTGTGTTATCTCGCTCAAGTGCCCGCACCAAGCATCCTTCATAACATCATGATGCATCTCTAAGTACTTAGTCAGTCAGCGACGTGCATATGATCCATTTCTTGACAGGACTTCACACGCCGAAGAAGACAACCCGCAGTGGACATCTCCTGCACGTAAGCATATACCCAGCTAGGGGGCCCGCAGACCCTTCCCAGGTACTTGCTGACTATATACCTTTCCCTTCACGTTCACGCTTGTCTCAGTATCGTGTGCCATGTATTTGGAACTAAAGCAGGTCATGCCGTGCGGGAACACAGCATGGAGTCATGTGAGTTCGGCAAAGATGATCAGCTTTCCCAAATTCGCGAAGCTGAAAAGCATTCAGTGCCCTCATGCATCAGATATTGAAAGTGTCAGCCGCTTACGGGGTGGGGGCGACTCGGGGCTGTGGGCCAAATACAGCAATTCACCAGACTATTCTAGAAGAATCTGAAATGTGTGTGGGAACCTGCTTGCTGTATTCGTGGGAGCCTCACAATGACACGCCAGCTGTCACCACCCTAACAGGAATCTCAAGAAGGCAGAGCCTTATCATGCATCTCGATTGTCCTTGCGAAAACTTGCCCTGTTCTCCAGAGTAAGCGGGGCATATACTCTCTTCAATGCCATTGCCGGCAATGCATTTGACCACAATCGTACACCTTTACCTACTAAACAGAATGATATGGATTGGGAGCTGCAAAATTTGTATGCTTCGCGGAGACATCCATGGATGTGCACATGTGTCCCAGAGCCCACGAGAGCACTTGGCGTTTTGAAATTGCGGCTTTGCGTCACGATGATCCAGAAGACAAATTAGACGCTAGAACCTATGAGTTCTGTGAATGTTACATTAGACGAGGCTTTCATGTGAATGTGCAAGGGGGTGGTTTCTTGTACTGCCTCGAAGTTGCGCCTAGCCTGTCAGCCCGCTTGAAATAGAATCGGTGGCTGCATCTGCAGCGGGAAGTTCTTGCATCTGCAGCGGAAAATCCTTGCATCTGCGTCTGAGGAAATTTGGAGGCAAACCTCAGCAGACCGGCGAAGAGATTATTGTGGATGTTCCTTGTTGAGGCTGAAGCTTGCACTACTGCGGCTAGACACCGGCCACACACCATCCATGTGAATGCTCACGCCCCTGGATCTTTTCCCTCCAAATCTGTGGCTATTGTCAGATACACGGCAATTTTTCTTGTTCTTGACTTAAAAATTACGAGAAAGCCTATAATAAGCAGAGATCGCACGGTTGTCGGCATAGGGCCAACCAGGTAAGGCTGCCAGGCCAGGAGAGCCAACGGAAAGCCATCATGTCTTCCACTTGGAGAGCATAGGTGGACCCACGGAAGCCCGAGCCGATTAAAGAATTGAAAAGGCTGGACCCGGTCGTGCATTCTCGAAGGATAACAGATCTCATCATTCTGCCTCCTCTGCTATTTTCCCTCCAGGCTACCCTGTTTCAGTTTCCCCCCACACAGCGCTCCCTTCCGGCGCCCATTCTCTTTTGGTGACGCGACTTTATGTCTAGAATTCACAGTATACATCCGTATCAATGAAGCCCTCATTCCGGACGTATGTCTTGGTGGTTTTCGGGATAAGTGACTGCGTAAACAGCCAAGGTGTGCAGTGGGACTGGACTCTTCCTGTGGCGCCTGACTACACGACGACACTTGGCCAGGGCCAAGAATATACCATTGGATGGACAACAGACTTGGAAGCAACTTTCGGCGACTTTTGCCAGGACTGTGACCCTATGAATGCTCAGCTATGGGTTTCCAGCATAGACGGCACGTATCACAGCATGATTCAAGGTACGTGGGTGTGTTTTTTCGTTGGCTCATCAACTTGAGAGACACTACTTGCTAACAATCTGGGAAGATGGAGTTGACGTTTCGTCGACGTCCGGCCTGGACTGGGTCGTTGACACCGGATCTACCGGTCAATTTGTGTTCCGCTTCATTTCGAGCTGGGCCGCCTACAACAGCAGTGGGCAGGAGATCTCATCGTCTGCCTTCCTGGTATCCATACTTTCGACGCCCGATTCTGATCCAATCACAACGAGCTTGACCTCACCCTCGACATCACCAACCACCCCTTCGACTTCAACTCCAGACTCGATCACCACTTCGGAGCCAACTGCAAGACCAGAATCGTCGATCACAACCAGCACGACTGAAAGGACACAGCCCGTTTTCGCCACGTCCACGACTGATGACGCCGGATCAGCGTCCTCGACGACCAGCCCAGCGACGGGCGGCAACTCAGGAACTTCTTCAACACCCTCGTCCTCCAACAAGACATCAAGCAAGAAGAGCACGAATATCGGTGCGATTGCCGGCGGAATAGTTGCCGGTGTCGCACTGCTTGCATCACTGCTGGCCATTGCTTTCTGGTATCGTAGACGAGTTCGAGCTCAACAAAGCCACGAATATTCCGACCTTCCGCGGGAACAGCCACCCGGGGCCAATGTTGACAATTATGATAGGCGTTCTACCCCTGATACCACATCGGCTTCACCGGCTGGTCACCAGAATCCACCATTTTCGATTGATCCCAGGACTGCATCATCACCCAATCTTTCCTCACCGGCAATCAACTCTGCGTTGCATAACCACCAGAATATTCAGCATCAGCACTCTGCCCACAACATGGCGCCTGTGTCTTCGAAAACTCACGAGACCCCATACTCAGCCTCAAATACGCCCAGGGGAAATTGGGCATCGCGTGCGCAGAAGCAATTTACCACCCAGCCTCAGCGCTCTGAACAATACACGGCGACCCATTCTCCGAATCCTTACCTTCCTCCCTCCACCGTCTCGACTGACCCAAGTGTCAACCGCCATGTGCCGGAAATGCGCAAGAGTCCCGGACTCAAAGCGGGCGCGTCTACGTCGACTTTGTATTACAACCAAACACTACCTCGTGACCCTTCAAGCTCCCCTGGCAGATCTCCGAAGCCAGATCCAAGCCATGCCAGAGGTCCCAGTGAAGGTTTTGCTTCAGGACCAAAGGCACATGCGGCGCGCGAAAATCCTGCGAACCGCATGACTGCTTCTGGAAACCCAATTCCCAAGTCGCTTCGTGTCGGCCCTGGCCACCTTCCCACGGTCTCTCGTGGCCCAGACACCACCAAGTTTCAAAATGGCCCGCAATCTGGGAGCACCTTGTCTTCTTCAATCCGGGATGAAGGGGGTATGGCCCGCCAAAGTGATGGCAGCCCTCTAGCGAGTGGCTCTCCGGTGAAATCCCAAGCCGCAGCGCCGACTGGAAGTGCCGGCAAGTTCGTGGCGACGAGACCGGAGGCTCCTCACAAAATCGAGGAGCCCTCTGATGATTTCCAGTGGGTGGACCAGGCCTGAGCGCTAGGAAGCAGAGGCCATGGCATTGGGAGGTATCGTAATGAGCTTTTCCGCCCGAAGCTAATTGCGACTTGGAACTCAACCTTGATTTGGATCATTGGAAGGATTTGAACTAGCGTGGCTTCATAAATATTTGTAATACTTCTAGCATAATTGTAATTGCGTTGTTTCTCACTTCGTCTGACTCTTAATGCTTTTCGACCTCCACGCACGGCACGGGGTTCTCCTTTGACCATTCTTCCCAAGAGCCAGAAGTCATCGAACATGACAAGGTCTACGAATCCAATCTTTCCTGATTGATCAATTGGGGTTGCTAATGCAGCCGCAAGTTCAGCCCATTTACTTTACGAAAATTGCAGGAACTTGCCAGTTCGTTGTGCTGCACCTAGGTCTCGAGTCTGGCAACTGAAGATTCAGGGGGCCCGTGTAATTATTTCTTATCTGCACGTGGCCATTTTCATGCACCGGGCCCCTGAATCTGTCAACAAGGGGGCAGTGCATTTGTCATCAGGGGGCTGTGTAAATACTGATTTGAATGCTGCTATGTGGTTTAGTTCACACCCAGTCAAATCCAGCCACGCCAGCTGATTTTTGGTCCCATTTGACGAAGGCCAGCAATCACAAGGGATGGAGAAAGACAGATACTGAGTGTCAATGACACAGGAGACCACGACAGTCCAATTCACTATGATTGCAATGGAGTTTTGTGTACATGTATGCAGCGTTCCATCAGTCCCAACCCACCTCAACCCGCCCAAATCGGGTTGATGGACTGATGAACTTTCCTGGTGGTTTGGGTTGATGAGAATTTAGGTCTGGTCGACTGGTGTTTTCATCAACCCTTAACAATTTCGTATATTCATAATGACTAATCATGGACCTCGGATGACTAATCATGGACCTCAGATGACTAATTTTGATAAAGTTTAGCGCCTTCTAAAATAGGCTTAGCGTTATATTTTAGAGGGTTGATCAACCCGGTTGAGGCTGGTTGATTAAGATCTAGGGTTGTTTAAGGTTGATAGAACCCTTGGACTGATCAGCGCGGTCGACCGGGGGTCGACCGCGGGCCGGGATTGATGGAACGCTGCATGTATGTGGTATTCAGACGCTGTTCAACAGCCAGCCACAGCCTTGATCTTAGCTCGGGTTGCGAAGTGCTGTATTCGTTCGGAATGCAGCTCCCTGAAAGAAGATGGATATGTCCCGGTTTACGGGTGGAAGATTGCAAAATTTGATTGAGAGACGTATCGATGATCGCACAAAAGCAATCAATGTGTACAATGGTACCTAGGTACTACTGGCTTCTTCTTCTAACTCGTCTAGCATCAGCCTCGTCTTGCGTGTATCTGGATGTCCCTGACCCAAATTCCGCGTCTGAGCCTCCAACGTCATTTTGTACAAGTCTCTAGCCTCCTCTACTCGGCCAATGAGACGATACGTCAACGACAGGCTGCATGCTGTCCGCAGTGTTGCTTGATCTTCACTGCCCAGCAATATCGCTTGCTTTGAGAGCACACCCAGTATGTCTTCGGCCACCGAAGCCAGTCCCTCGGGCCGCAACTCCTGAGCAACGGTAGCTGAAGTGAGGCGGGTTACCAGAGTGTCTGGATGATCAAAGCCAAGAAGCTGTTCTTGGCCTTCGAGAACCTCTTCCAGCATTGCTTCTGCCTCAGGAAAGCGCCCCTGCTCACAGTACATACGCGCCAAGCCTCCCTGGAAGCGAAGACACAGTGAATTTGGCTGCTTGCTTCCATACATACGCTTCATCGTCGCGATTGCTGCAAGATATTGTTTCTCAGCCGGCTCATGTTGGCCGTCGGCGTCGTAAGACAGCGCAAGATTGTATTGCTGACACGCAGTCTCGGTATGATCCGCACCGTATGCGGTCACCGACCAATGTAGAATATCCCGGTAATGTGTAATATTCCTCTTCGCGGAATGCTCGTCTCGACGGTGTGAAGCCATGGCAGCCCTGCTCACGTGTCTGACAGTCTCTAGGTCGGACGTTTCCTTGATAGGGGCGATGTAGTCCTCCGACTGAACTGACGATCCTTTCGCTGTAGTAGAGCTCTCTTTAGCTGACCTCTGGAGCCCCTTCTTGACCGTCTTCATGAGCTTTTCAGCATCTTTCTCAAGACATTCGGGGCTGCCTTTGTGTGTTTGACATATAGTCAAGCACTCCTGAAGGAATGTGGTGGCGTGTTCATGTCTCTTCTGCCAATTGTCATATGATGCAAGCTTGTATAGCAAATGGGCACGATTTCGCTGGGCTTGTGGGGAGTTGACTGACAGTCGCAGTGCTGCCATTGCACAAGGATGCAGTACCCTGCACAAGATAGTGTCCCAACCATCCTGCGGTGTTGGTGATGGATAGGCTTCACATACCAGCTCCAGTGTTGCCTCTGTCAAGAACAGTTCTTTGGCCTTGTCCCCACTCAAAGTCTGTAGCACACAAAGGCGTATCATTGGAGTGACGCGTGCATCCTTTTTGTTGATTGATATCTCCAAGGTGTCGAGGCTGGTGAGTGTTTTGAGTTGTTCATCTCGCTGAGGCCGGTCGTTCTCGAAATGTTTGTCAAGCAACAACAATGGCATGCCTTGTACATCGAGCAGACTCAACATCTGCAGTAGATCTGCAGCTTTGGCATGAAACTGTTGCAATCTGCGGAAGAGGGGACCCCAAATACCAGCCATGTTCTTGAGTTCGTCATACTTTGAAGCCACACTTCGAGTCTCTGTGCTGCCAGACTTACTAGCAGCATCTTGGACATCCGCATGCACTCGTTTCCACGTGGTTTTCGAATCGGTGGACTTGAAAGCAAACACCAGTGCAAGTGCGCCTGGCGAGTTTTGCAGAATCTCGCCAACCGTGGACGCCTTTTCGGCGTCAGATGTGGTTTTGGGTGGCTTGTCACCAAAGAGAATCTGGGAAGCATCGTCTTTGGTCAACCGAGCAGGTAGTTCTACCACGTATTTGTGGTTGACCACGCTGGTTGCGACAGCTGTTGTTCTTGTGGTAATCAAGACTCTTCCCCCGTATACGTGCCCGGTCGGGATGTACCCAACGTATTCGACTAGGGACTGGTGTGTGGACTTCTCGTCCAGCGTTGGTTCATCTAGCACAAGGCCATCGAAGATCATGAGCCAGTTGCCGCTGTCGTCGTGCTTGAGGGAATCGCGTATCCCAGCCAATAATCCATACTTCTGTTCGCTGGCGATCTTGAGTTTCAGTTGCTGACTGATTCCGTGGTATGACAACTCGAAATCGGCAGTGTTGCTGGCGTTGACCCAATAGATCTTAGCACCTGGATTTTCCGCATAGAACATGGCGGCATATTCCACCGCAACGTGTGTTTTTCTGGTCTTGCTTGATTAGAACCTGGCATACATCACTGATCGCACCGGCACTTCAAGGTGACTATTCAAGGTCTACTTACCCAGCACCACATGGACCGACGAGACAGACTTTAGGTGATCTTTCGAAACTGGCCTTGATTTTATCCAATATCCCTTCACGAGACGCAAATCCCTTCGCGACTGGATACGGAAGCATCGGGACCGTTTTGTATTTGTTGTCTTTGATCACTTGTTTCGACGACTGAGTTAATTCGCCTGTGCCAAGCGTAATGAAATTCGTTAGCTAGTCAAATTACGCTTCCTCTTCATGTTCCAAGTCCTAAGGTCTTTACGCACCGTCTGGTCTTCTTCGCTCCTTGATGATGCTCCCGGACTCCTCTACCATGTTCTGGATTTGTTCCACCACGTCTATGTAGTGTTTGTCCTCTGCATTCTCAAACTTGTTCATTTGAAAGTGATCGACTGTCAAGCCCATCCTATCGAATCCAGGCAGACAACCGGACGCCTCGCTTACCATGAACTCTGCAGGCGTCTTCTCCAGGCCGAAAATACGTCCCACAGGGGTCGGTCGCTCCTCAAAGAAGCAGAAAATTTTCGGCGCATGTTTGTCGCCTTGCGTTTTCACAGCTCTCGCGAAGTCGTTTACAGTGTTGACAAGGGTAGCATTGTCCTGCGCAATCGTTTTGAGCAGGTCATCTTGTATTCTGATCTCATACCCAGCTTCTCTCGCGGAGTCGGTGGAGACGATGAGCTTGAAGAGGTCTGCGAGTGTTGATCCTTCTACCATCTTGGTTCCATAATGAGGTGTGCCCATGAAGATCATGCCGGTGATAGAATCGAAGATTCCCGGGTAGTCAGGGGATTGTGTCTTGGAGCGCAAGTAAGCATTTTCTACAATCAAACCGCCGAAGCAGTGCGCAATAAACATGATTGGACGATCCGGACAGCGCTGCATTTGTTACATTAGTACGTCGATGTACGATCCATCGAACATTGAAGGACCGGAAACTTGCCTTGCGCTCTTTCTTCAGCCCCTTCAGGACCTTGGTTGCAATACTGTCCAAAGACTGCCTGGGAGGCGCTTCTCCGTACCACACTGAATCGTAGCCGAAGGTCATGATGCGAGCTTTTGGGACGGCTGTGGGCAGCATCGTTCCATCGACCAGCCAATTCACCCTTTTGATCGGGTCATGGTGACGGAAGGTCCACGTCTGTTCGGGAAGAGCGCCGATGCCATGCACAGCTACGATACTGTGATCATAAATATGATCAGAATGGTGGCTCGAAAAGTGGTAGGGAATGGGTTTTGAAACGTACTCGATCTCTGCATCCTCTAATTCGTCCTTTGTTGTCGGAAATCGGACCTTGATTCCTGTATCGTTCTGATGAATCTTTGGGACCTCGAACTTGTGTGCCTTCGACCCTGACTGCTGGGGATTGGCTTCAGCCTGGGGAGGCTGGGGCAATTGCTGAGGATTTGGCTGGTTCATCGGAGTATGGTCCGTCGAGCTAGGTTGGAGGGGTTGAATGCGCTGAGGACCTGGCATAGTTTGAGGTTCTCTCGTGACCAAGGGCCCAGCCTTTTCTGCAGTGCTTGTTGATCGTGCCGTGCGAACGGGATTGGAGGAGCCACTTGCGTTCTCGCGAAGGGCAGTCTTCTGAACGTGTTCTTTACTGGACATTTAAATTGTTGAAGTAGATGTGAGATGGGGATCGATATTGGCTTGTGCCTCTGGTTCAGGATCTGGGAATTCGAAGACAACCTTGTGGAAATTGGGAATGAGGCGATTTAGCGACAATGCTTCGATGGAGCAGCACAGGCCGGGGCAAACGAAAGTCTGTGGACAACCACAAAGACTCCTGAACTAAATATTGCTAAGGACTTGAGGCTCTGGGCTCAGATTCGTGCTTTTTGAGTCAGCAGGAGTAGTACCTATGTATAAGAAGCAGATCCGTGACACAAATGGTCCTGCTAGCTGACCACAGTCCTGGCCATCAGCTCACATTCCGGGGGTGCCATTGACGCATGGGTGTTTGCAAAGGTACTTCTTTCCGCTCCCGACGACGAGTGTGGCTGCAAGCGAATGCCGCCTTGATCATGACCGCAGGCAAGGGCACATCGTCAACCGGCCGCTGCGATGGCTTGGTGCCCAAGACGCATGTCGACTGGTATGCCTCGCAGGCAGCCAGTGTGGGTGGTCAGCGAATTTCCGCTTCCACTGGAGCTCGTGACTTCAAGTACAGGCGGTGAGCTCTCATGCAGGCGTATGGAGTGCCTAATACCATCAGCCCCTCGGAGCTGCACCGTACTGCAGTACATGGGTCTGAAGGTGAAAGTACCATGTACACTAGTGAGAACGGGCTCTCGGTCAGATACTTGTGTGTACATTGTGTGGATGCCCTCAATAAAGTATTTAAAGACTGCCTGAGGCTAAGCTACCGTTCCTCTGCCGCAAGCTCTTGGGCAACACCCTCATCGCACCGATGCTACACACCTTTTTGACCTGATCTCCGCATATATTTTTAGCCATGGTTAACTCCGTTCCCTTTACGCCGCAAGACGAGCTGTTTCCTTCCGTGCCCCGTCAGGCAGTTGCGGGACATCCAAATCTGAACTTAGCAGACACGGCCAGTGTGTCAAGCTTCCTGGTCGCGGAATTGTCGACAAAGCGGTTGGCAGCCATGTACCAGATTCTCTTCCTCACATCTAAGCCACGCAACATCAGCCCTCTTCACCATCAGGCTGTCAGAGGTCGCCGCATCCTCATCACAGAGAGACCCGAGCTGCATCTCATCACATCCCCGGGACAGATCCTTGTCAAGCCACTCCCTCGATGGCTTACGACCTATGCCTTTTGGCAAGCACACATCCTCCACCCAGACTCAAGTCTGGCAAAGGAGGCACATGGATTTCTTCGGACGTATGCCAGCCTGATTCAACATGAGTCTGACCTCCAAATCGCAAAGGCTGAGAAGCTTGTTCCAAGTGATCTGGAATGGGATGCCTGGTGTCGTTTCATCCATCAGCTCCAATACCCATTCATGACCTCCGCGGAATATCATGAGCCCGAGTCACGACACACGAAGAGGAATAGCGGACGACATCTGCCTACGCAAACGATACCTCCCTATTCCGACTCTCTGGTGAGTTTGAGATACCACTACGGCGAGATTGGACTGCTGCGGCTCAACATGTGGTGTTTTTTGACATTCCGCGAGTGGGAATATCTGCCTGTCCACTTCGACTATGGCACATACTTCGCTCGGTACTTTGCGCCGTACTTGTTCGTTTTTGGTGGACTGAGTGTGGTCTTGACGGCAATGCAGGTGCGACTGGCAACTGGTCCGAATGGGCCGTATTCCGAAGATTTGATCTCTCTTTTTGTTTCCCTAACCATTGCTCTCACCTGTATTGGCTGTGGGTTCCTCCCTGTCATGTACATTATCTTTGGAATCCGTGAGCTGTACTCCTATTTCGTTCATTTCCGGCCTCCGGTTTGAACTCTCCAACACATGAATTCACAGCAAAATTCTGTGAGGCACAGGTCGTGAGTGAAAAGGGTACGGCTTCAGCTCCCAGATGTCATCAGAGTAGCAGGGCATCTGGAGAATCTTTCACATTAGATTCTATGGACATCACTTACCCTCGATAGCCTTCACCTGTCCCTTCGTGCCCTGAGCATCGTAGAACTTCATGACCGCCTTCATTCGCAGAGTTTCCTGATCTTGATGCCCCTTCTCCATCTGCATCCTATGACCCACCTGTTTGCTCGCGGTTTCTGCCATCAACATCTTCTGCTTCCCAGCATTCTGCCTTTTCATGAATTCCAGACTCTGTACCTCGCGCTTTGCCTTCAGTTGATCCATAGCATGTTGTGCTTGCCTTCTCTTCCTGGACTCCTGATCCGCAAGCATCATTTGTCTTCTCTTTTTCCTCTCTTCTTGCTGAGTCGCTTGTTGTTTGAAGCTTAGTTTCAGTTTCTGCTCGCCGCGCAACTTCTCCTGCGCCAACGCATACATCTTCTGCGTTCTGGCCACCTCGAAGTTCGCTTTCTGCACCGTCCAATACTTCTTCAACTCAGCCATCTGTTGTTCCATCTGGAGCTTCTGATCGTGAGTGGTTGCCGCATGAGACTGCTTTTGCAAGTGATCCCACTTTGCCTGCTGTCTCCTCTGTTCTGCCGCCTCCCGCTCGTGCAGAAGCTTTTCATCATGGCGTATCTGTTCAATCTCGCGACGCCTCTGCTCCTCGTAACGCACGAGGTTATCTTTCTCCTGCTGTTTTTCTCTCTTCTCGTGGTCTTTCCTCTCCTTGTCTTTCCGTTCTGCCTCGGCTTTAAGTATATCGTCTGGGAGTCCCACAGCACCCAGTGGCTGTTCTGCCCCCAGCTGAGCGTAGTACCGATGCTGACAGTCCCTCCGACGTAGCAGCTCCAGAAGGCCCTCTTTGTACTTCTCTTGGGCTTGGTAGAAACCATCGCGAACATAGATGGTGGGCGACATGTACAGCACGCTCATCATGCCATTTGTTGGGTCAGAATCCTGAATGGCATACACGTTTGTAGGCTCATTCACAAACTCCCACATTGTGTCCAGCAAAGCTCGACAAACTACCAAGCAGCCTTGAAAGGGGTTGTCTAAAGCGAGAAACAAGGCATTCTTGTGATACAAAACGACTCGTTCCCGCAAAACAGCGGCTTTGAGGGGTTTCCCTTTTCCCCCAGCGGTCATGAGGGCTTGAATGACCTTCTTGAGTGCTGGGACTTGGGATTGGCTTGGCTGTGCCATGAGGGCAAGCTCTTGAAGTGGCTGTCTTCCACCGTGACACGCGTGGCTACTTCCGAAGGTGGCGTGATGCCCGGCCTTGAGAAGAAGCCGAACTACCTCGTCATGCAAGTTTCGCGCGGCTTCGTGTAGGCTGCCGTCGTCGATAGATGACCCCGCCTTGATCAGAGCTTTGACTGCGTCGACATTGCCAACACGAGAAGCGTAGAAAAGAGCTGTTCTGTCAAAACAATCTTCACTTGAGATATCGGCTTTCTTGGTGATCAGTGCCTTGGCAATGTCGCCTCGATGGTATTTGGCCGCCAATATCAGTGGTGTAGCAGACGAAGATGGCGATGTGAAGTTGACGTCCACGCCGGCCTTGATGAGTGCCTTGATGGTTTCCGAGTTGACTCGATTCTCGCCGGTCAGGCAAAGCGCCCATGAAACCAGATTCGCTGGCTCAGCCGCGACGTCTTCATCATCGTACAAATTCAAGGGAACCTCCGCTTTCAGATCACAGCCTAAGTTGACCAGCCGATGCACAAGCTCCGGGAAGTTGGGATGGGAGCTCACGCAGGCAAAAATCGGCGCCCAGTGTCCATAAGCCGGCAAATGGGCCTTGAAATCGGGGTAAGGTGTGTTCTTCCGAGGCCTGACCAGAACTTCGATAATCTCTAGGATGAGCTTCTCCTCCTTCAAGAACTCGGCCGTAATAGCCTCAGCGAAAGCCTGAGTCATGGTGTCTTGGGAGACATTGGCAGTGACCTGGCTGGCACACTCCAATATGTGATTCAGAAGCTTGGAATCGCCTTGTCTGACAAGTATTCGCAGAGCTTCCCCAGCCCGAAAGTTGACGTCGGCGCGGCCATCTCCGACCATCATCAGCGTCTCAAGGCTGTCTTCTGTTGCTTGACCAGTCTCGATCGTGTACAAAAATACCGGATTCACGTACTCAGAGCTTGCGCCGGCTTCAAGAAGATCAGTGACCAGCTCGAGCACATCGTCATCGTAGGGCCATCTCATCGAGTCGCTTGTCGCGGCGCACCACAGAGCTTGACCGAGTGCCACGGGTCCGACACGAGCACGCAGAAATTGCACAGCGTCCATATTGTGTTGACCGGCGGCTTGACAGAGTGCGAGTTCGACGGCCTCGCCGGACGCTCCTTGCTCGAGCAGGTAACAAGCCACCTCCAGGCCTTCTGGTGCCAACCATCTGGGGCCTTGTTCAGTGAGAGCTCTGAGGGCCATCGTATAGCTCTCTGGATATTTTGAGTGTGCAAATAAGACTTTGAGAGTGCTGAGAGACAGGCTGTTCGCAGCACCCACTATTGCCTGACCGTCAAGTCGGTCTGGCGATGCGCCGTGCCGCAGCATCAACTCACAAACTCGTTGTCCTCGGCGACCAAGACGCGCACCACTGACCAGAGCCTCGTCGCAGAGATTTATCTGCATCCTGTGGGCATTCTTCAAGAGTAACTCGTAGACTTCCAGCTGTAAGTCATCATTATTGAGTACTTCAATTCTCGCCCAAGCGTCAGCGACGGTACTAGACGACAAGGGGGCACTCGCGGCGACGAGCCTTATTTGCTCAATGCAACCAGAGTTGATAGCTGATAGCAGAGGATTTTCTTCTCGGGAGTTAACAGACCCACGCTGCAGAAGCAAGGCGGTCAAACTGGCATGATTCTTGCCCATGCCAGCCGATATGGCGAGCGCAATGTCGACATTTGGGCCTTGAGCTCCGGCCTGCAGCAACAACTTTACTAGATCCTGCCTCTTGGCCGGATCTGTTACGCGCATTGCTGGAAGCATGCATCTGTTGACGGATGTTTGCGAAGGCGGCCGGTCCTCAAACCCGACCAGGAGCTGGAGCACTTCGCGCAAGCCATGCATTGCTGCGAGGACCAGTAAGTCGCCATCTCGGAAGTTGACGTCGGCTTTGCCTTGGGTCAGGAACAGCTCGGCAAAACGATAGAAGACATCGTATTCAGCCTGGGTCGAACAGTGGACGATTCTCCCGATTGCCGAGTGTAGCGCTTCAGATACGGTCTCGTGTCCGCATAGGCCACCTCTCAGAAGTAAGAGATCAGCGATGGAAAGTGCATCCTTACTCTGTTCCACTGTCATGACAACAGCTAGAGCATTTCCCATGTGCTTTATAGTGGGCCCCTGGCCGATGCCCAAGATGGCCTCTACCACAGCACGTACTCCAGTGACGATAGCGGCCTCGACCACTGCTGCTCCCGTATCTTGCCGATTGTAGACCAGGACACCGTTTTTGATCATCTCTTGCAAGAGGCCAAATTGTCTGTTCTTCATTGCTGAGACCAGAACTTGACTCACACGAGAACCATTACCCCCTGCCTCTAAGCATATTCTGACGATGTTGTACCGTGACTTGACATCTTGCGTGGAATCGGCGTTCTCGTATGCATCCACAGTCGCTCTGGACAGTGTGTCAAGCAGAAGGCTCCGATCCATCCGACTTTGCTGAATGTAGGAGAGAATGTCTCTGACCAATCCTTCGCAACGGTTGTGTATGGCGGAAAATAGCGCTGCGGAGTCTTGGGCAGTCGGATTTGCACCATATTTGAGGAGAGCCCGTGCCTTGTCCTGTGCATCCTGGCGGATAGCTTGATTGAGAGCAGTATCCAAGCAGTATTGACAAGGCCCTCGGGTGGTGCTTTGGACCAGGGCATTCAATGTCTCGATCGAACCCGATTGCACAACTTCCAGAAATTCGTCATGGAATGGTGAGGCACTGGCTCCAGAAGCCATGATGTACTGAACTTTGAGTGGATCGTCGGCCATGATTGCAGTCTGGAGTGCATGGCTCTTGGATGGAATATCGGCATATTGAAGAAGTACGCTGACAATTTCTGCGCTGCAAGAACCTACGGCCAATAGCAGAAAGTTGGCCGAGTGTGGCATCTCGTTGTGACCCAGCTTCAAAGCCACCTTGAGACCACCGGTCTTGGGTCTTGAGCTCGTGATCGACATGCCCTGGCCTTGTGCTCCAAATTCCTCTAAGAGGACTCGCACCACTCCAGGAGTGATCAGCGTGGCATTTTGGGTGTTGTTGAAGTGCCCCGAAGCAATCTTAGCAAGTACAGGATTCGACTCCTTGGAGGTGAATGATTTCTTGGTTGCCTTTCCTTGACTCTGCAGTTCATATTGCATGAGATATATCGCGTTGTCTCTGTCCTGGCTAGAGGTTGTGAAGCCAACAAGCGCCACTGACTGTCTGACGCTAGTGGGCATGCTGCTACTTCGTTGGAAGTCTGATGGGAAGCGAGACGGGACCGTAGGTGTGGGTGATGGCATTGGTGACCAATCTGTGCTGGCTGGGTAGGGAGAAGAAGCTTGTGAACTCGGGAGGGATCTCGGGAGAGCCGACATGGACGGCACCCTTGATGCATGTGGTGATGGTTTGGCCCAACCACTCTTGTTGATCAGAGATGAGAATTTTGACGACTTGGTTGTCCTCAGGGGAATTTCAGTGGACGACGAGGGTGAGATGCTCTGGTTTCGTCAGTGTCAAGCTCTTAAATATCGAGGAACTGGACAACCTACCCCTGCCATGGTCGTTCGCGAATCCCCTATGCATTGGAGTGAAGATGTCGACGAATAATCACTGTCAGTGACCATTATGCTGGGACGATCTGAATTCGTCTTTGATATGCCATCCATGTAGCCCGTGATGCCGAATTCCCCAGGTTTTGACATGTTATGCATAACAACTGTGCAGAGAAGACCCTCATCCGTTCACTCGCGATTTCAATATCCAATGTGCAATACACTGTGTCAAGTAAATGATCATCCAAGTACTCTTTCTTGAACTACTCAAGAAGATCTGACGCCTGGACAAGTGGTCACCAGCAACATGCCTCCTGGGCATTTGCTCAGCCGGCGCTCTGACAGCAATTTCAGAGACTGCCTGCCCATGTGCGGCTCTGCTCGCTGTCATAACCAGAAAAGGCTACCTGCTAAGTACGTACCATGGTCGCCGCCCTAGGAAGCGAAGTAGAGTACATGAGAAATACTTGTGGCCAACTTACAGTACTTCGGGTCGGTACCCACAGCAGGGCCTGCTGTCCACAATCTTGCGTCGATCACTTTCAGCCGCCTTCTGGACTATTAGCTGAGGGGATTGTGGGGGTGGCTGCTTACACTGGTGAGCATATGCAAATTCTCCTCGGGACCTGGGCCATCAGGAAATGTAAGGCAGCCTATCAAAGTGCACACTCAAAACGTCAGATGTGCACCCCACCTCTGAAGCCGGCAAGTGACTCAAAATTCCGAGATTTTCGATGTAAGCTCTCACCAGGCCGGCCCCCATACGAGTTGGGCAGTTTTTGAAGATCTTCTTTCCGCATTGTGCTGAGCAGAAGTCGCCGATTTGTATGCCTAATTTAGATGCATGCTCAGGTCAGCAACATGCATGTCAGCCAATTTTGTTGTCAAAATTTCAGGTTGTGGGTCTCTTTTGGCTCTTCACATGTCCACGGTGCATCCAGCTGGTGGATTGCTCGCAGCCGCATGAGTAAGGGCCGAGCAGACCTTAATGCCAGCTCGTCACTTGGGTGCGTATTGCGACTCGACTGCTGCATGGTGTTCAGTCAGCAAAAGAGGCTTTCTTTGAGGTGGTCCAGCATCACAAGCTGTGCGGAGGCATGCTGACCACGTTCACATTGAGAGGCACTTGACTGCTTCAGAATTCGGTTTCTGCTGTAATTATTCCCCTTGCATCAATCACCGGACGATATTCGATTCAAGATGGACCCTGAATGTATTGAAACGAATCAGGGTCCTCTGAAAACACAAGCACCTTGTCCAGGCACGGCTGAGTACGCCAGCGCCCTGATCTTGAGCGAGCACGATCGATGTCGCCACCCACAAAAATATCGCAGCAGCCTGAGCGAAGAGCCAGTAGCGGCTTCCACATACCCAAGTCGCCTTGGCTTTTTCGGCGGAGGGACAGGCGGAGTGTTTATCAGATATCTCGAACTCAGCAATCTGTGCCGCAGTTGCTGCGACAAAGCGGTACCCAACGGCGACTATAATGTCTGGTCGGTGCTGGCTGGATCAAATCCAGGCGATGTAGCGAGCAAATTCGCTGATCATAAGCCATCTGAGAACTCCTTTCCACCAATATTCGACGCGAGCTCCAAAGACACATCCGCACCCAAGATCATCTCAATTCCTGCCACGAAAGGAGCCAGCGAGGCCTGGAAATGGTTGCAATCCCAAGAAAAGCCATTCTACATCGACCAGCTACACCAGCTGCGAGGACCGTATCTTTCGCCAGTCGCGCGTAAGAGAGCTTGGAAAGACTCGGTTATCGCCACGACGCATGGCATGGCACAAGCAAATGTAGCCACCCCGTCCATACCAAAGCAGAAAGCAGTTTCCGATACGCAATCCACGTCGGGAGTGAAGTCCAAAAAGACTTTTAGCAAGGCAACGAGTGCAGGACCAAGTTCCAAAAGCGTTATGGCGAGTGGGAACGACCCAACCGCGATTGAGGATGAACCTAGAAGGAGGTCGATCAAAGTAAGTGAATATCCTGCAATTGCCCTGCCGTGAAAGAGTGAAGTTCAATAGAACAGGCGAAGTCATGGGACTCGACCAGACGTCGGGCAACAAAACCATTTCAGTGCTTCGCCAGTAGACTGCACATATGCTCAGCGCTAACGTGCAGCTCCTGGCACAGATTGCCCTCCCAGCCGCCATGCCTTCCGCACCATCGCGACCCAAGATGCCCAAAGCGGTGGGTAGTGTCGCTCCTGGAAAGAAATCAAAGCTCGTTGCCGTCACAGATGGCCCATCGTACCCGAACCTGCTTCACCCACAACTTGGATCTGAAGGAACCGTGGCTTCCGCGGGTTCAATTTCCCCACGCCAACCAAAACCGGCAGCAAGCATCATCCTGAAGCAGAGCGCGAAAGGTCCTGACCGGCCCAATAAAGAACTCTCTACGTCTGAACAGCAACCGATAGGGGCAGAGAAGTCTGTCATATTGAGCGACAAGGCTCTTCTTGATGCCAGCAGTCGTGATTTGAGCGCAGGCTCCGGCTCAAACCAGAAAAGAGCAGATTATACTAGGAGCTTTGGGGGCTGGTATGATCTCATCCACTTCAACAGTCCTGTAAAAATTGCAGCTATCAGCGACTTCATCCGTATGTCCGGGGCACAAACTCCGACAGTGGACGCATCCCTGAGCACAGGGTCTCTTCACCATCATCTACAGAAGCTCAATCCTGGAGTTGAAGAAGATCCACAGCTATTTGGTCCCAGTCAACACTCGTTGCCTCAATCATCAAAAACCTACAGCAAGCCCCCCACAGCTGGAGGCCGTGCTCGAGGAATGGAGACAATAAGCAAACCTAGATCATCAGTAAAACCTACCAGAGAAGACTGGGCAGATGAGCCCTCGGTGCCAGGAAACACTACAAAGGCTGGCGTCCGACCGAAAAAAACCTTGGCTGCTGCAAGAGATCGCGTGAGTCCCACGGAGCACATGCATGGGCAAGCACCAAAAGTCCATGACGATATCAAGTCATCCAAGCAGTCTTCGGGCAGCACAATACCAGACCAGAATGCAATGGCTAAGGAAATAGTCAGCTCGCAAGTGTTGAAGAAGAGCATGACCACGAGAGAAGTTGAGAGCGAAGACAGAAATGCAGAATCCAGCTTTCATTCTGATGGGAAGAGGGAGAGAACCAATCCGCAAAGTCGCCTTGACTCGAAGACCGGGGCAAAAACATCTGCCAAACCAGCTTCTGTCAACAAAGCGCCTGTTGATAAAGAGCCTGTCAAGAGAAAGCCTGTGAAGAAAGAGTCTATCCAGGAGGAGCCCGTGAAGAAACGGCCTATCAAGGAAAAGGCTGCCAAGAAAGAGCCCGTCAAAAAGGAGACTGATAAGAGGGAGCCTGTCAAGAATGGGTCTATCAAGAAAAGACTTGTAAAACAGGACCACGCTGAGACTAAAGGTGTTGCAAAGAAGTCTGTCATGAAGAACCCTAGCAAGAAGGTAGTTGCCAAGAAGAAGCCCGTCGGGGAGAAAGTTGGCAAAAAGGAAGCGGCCGAGAGGAGACCTGGCAACAAAGGATCTAGTATGTATGATTCTGAATTTGACCCTGAAGACAACGACCCGGAGACCAACCCTGAAGATGACGACCCGGAAAATGGTCATGAAAACGACAGTTCCGGGAACAGCTCTGCAGGCGGCGATTATAACAGCGGTGGCTCCAGAAGTGGTAGCGGCGATGAAGAAGAGCAAGGCTCTGAAGGTGATGAAGAGGACGAAGCCACCGCCTTCGAGACCTATAATGAAGGCGGAGACTCTGGAAGCGATGGAGAGAGCCGAAGCTCCAGGAGTAACCAAGGTGAAGAATTTCAAGGCTCTGAGGCCGACGGAGGTGAGACATCTGGCGTCGACCAAGATGATGAAGAGCAAGACCAGGGTAATAGAAACGAAGGGTCTGTGGACGATACTGAAGATATGGGCTCTGGGGGCGACGATGAGGATAACGAGGATGAAGCCTCTTGGGGCGGCAATGATGATGAACTTTCTGAGCCTGGCCAAGACGACGAGGCCGACGAAAACCAGGATGGTGGAGAGGACCACCAGGATGATGAAGACGACGAGCAGGGAAGTGAAGATGGAGATCAAGATAACGAAGACGAAGGGATGGAGGACGAAGACAACCAAGAGCACAAAGATGACCAGGACGTCGATGTTGACGAGGATGACGAAGACGAAGGGAAGGGCGATGAAGATAATCGAGACGAGAATGATGACGACGAGGATGATAATGAAGCCGAAGGGAAGGAGGACGACGATGACCGGACCGAGGATGATGACCGAGACGATGAAGAGGACCGGGATGGTGAAGCTGACGAGGATGATGAAAATAACGAGGACGATGAACCTGGCGAGGACGATGAGCCTGACGAGGACGATGAAGCTGGCGAGGACGATGAATTTGACGAGGATGATGAGCCTGACGAGGACGACGAGCCAGACGAGGACGATAAGCCTGACGAGGAAGATGAACGAGATGAGGAAGATGAGCGAGACGAGGACGACGGACCTGACGAGAACGATGAGCCAGACGAGGACGATGAAGCTGGCGAGGATGATGAATTTGACGAGGACGACGAGCCAGACGAGGACAATGATCCTAACGAGGACGACGAGCCAGACGAGGACGATGAGCCAGACGGGGACGACGAGCCAGACGAAGACGATGAACCTGACGAGGACGATGATGACGACAAAGAGCAGGAGGATGAAGACGAAGTCTCTGAGGACGATGATAGAGTTGAGCAAGGTTCTGACGATGAGAAATCCGATTAGCCAGGTCAGGGAGGTTTGTAAAAGCAGGCTTTGAGGTTTCCAGCAATACCAGGGGCTTCATTTTAGAAGAGGGCAGGAAATATGCGATTCAAGCCTGAATTATATGCTAGATAGTGACATTCGTTGAAACAAATCTAGTCCGTTCATCATCAATACACGGCGCCATGTAAATCCCAAGCCCATCTTCCCAGGCCACCACCACTCCCTCACTCCCTCTCATCAGCGTTCCATCAATCCCGGCCCGCGGTCGACCCCCGGTCGACCGCGCTGATCAGTCCAAGGGTTCTATCAACCTTAAACAACCCTAGATCTTAATCAACCAGCCTCAACCGGGTTGATCAACCCTTTAAAATATAGCGCTAAGCCTATTTAGGAAAGCGCTAAATTTTATTAAGATTAATCATCCGAGGTCTACAATTAATCATCCGAAATCTACGATTAATTATCCGAGGTCTACGATTAGTTATCCGAGGTCTATAATTAATCATTATGAATATACGAAATTATTAAAGGTTGATGAAAATACCAATCGACCAGACCTAAATTCTTATTAACCTAAACCACTAGGAAAGTTCATTAGTCCATCAACCCGATTTGGGCGGGTTGAGGCGGATTGGGACTGATGGAACGCTGCCTTTCATAAAACCGATTCTTCGGCCTCAGAAGCCCAAGATGCTCCCGCAACGTAGTCCCTTTATACTCCTTTCTAAATAGCCCGCGGCGCTATAACTCAGACACCAACTTTTTATATATATTATCTAGCCCCTATAGCAAATACGGGAAGCATACCGTGAATTTATCCGCGTTTTCCTCTGTAAGCTATATCTCTATCTTTTTTGTAATGTTTCTCGCCGTCCCTATAAACGTTAGCTTCGAAAAACCCCCGTATCGCCCCGTAAGCTGCTTTACTATTAAGCCCTTTGCTTCGGCGAGCTTTATTACGCCCTTTTTGCCCGTTTTATTTATATTTATCTCTGATAGATCCTTCGGTAAAGGCTTTTCTAGGTCGAATTTATTCGCATCTGCCCCTAATATTATCGATAACAATGCGATAGCTATATTATAGTATATAAACGTATTGAAAATAAGCTGTTTTTGTTATACTTCCTCGATTATATCGTTTATTATTATTAGCGCCGCCGGTAAGATATTAATATATTTCTTTTTCCGCCCTGCTATTTCCGCCTATATTTTAATATCCGTATATAATTTTTTCGCGCTTTTTAAATCCCTTAGCGCCGAAAATACTATAATTTTATAACAACGTCGTAGAAACTCTTATACATATTTATACCGGTCTTTCTATAATATATATTCGTCCCGGTTAAATTTTTAAAATTCTTCAGGTTGCTGGATATGACGATATTTTAGTATATTGGGATAAGGCGGAGAGGAGGGTAAAGGATTCGAAAGAAATGGTAGTATAGGAGCGGCGTGGGGCTTTGATGGGTATATTAAATACGGCGAGGTGGTCTGTTATAAAGAAGGCGTCGAATTTAGCGGTTTCGAGCTTTTAGATGAAGGTTTTTAGGTGTGTGAGGTTGAAGTTCGCGTCCGCGTGGCTGCCGGGATAGCGCTAGGCGCCGCTGTGCAGGCTTACGGGCCGTATGAAGGCTGTGAGGTGGAGCTGTTTTCGTGGTTCGGGCATGTTGGCGTTGTGAGTTTGTGTGAGTTTGTGTGAGTCTTCCTGAGGATGGCAGTGAGAATGAATATCTGCATTTTCCGCTTAATCCAGTATGCACAGCAGTGAAGCTTTATATCCTCATGTGAGTGAGTATAGGGCAGCTTTATGAGAATAGGTGATGATAAATTCGGGACGATCACGGCATCGATGCCCAGTGTGAGGGGCTGACCCAGGATTTGATCCTGTTCAAAATGTAATCAGCCCGACTCATCACTTCACAACTGTGTAACGCTCCGACCTTGCCGGTCTTGACTTTCTCAGGATGTTGAGTAAGCTGGACAGTCATCATACATCGCAACAAACGATATCATACCTTGGGAAGCCGATGCATCACAAACCGGCGCCGAGCTGAAGTGCCTCCGAACCAACCCTCCAAAATTTGCCGGACCCGGACCCGGACTCGGGAGTCCCGGGCGAGCGCCATCTTCATTATGAACAAGTCCGGGTGACACATGCCACTTTTAGGCACTCGAGCAGATGCTCCCTGTGAGTAAGGAAGGTTCAAATCGCTGTGCTATAAATGCGATATAATCTATAGATGATGATGGCGATGGTGCGAGTCGTTGAGCATCTCTGCTACGCCGTATGATGGAGCATTCTTGCATCCACCACTGCTAGGAGTTCTCTCGGGGCCCGAGTCCCAGATCCCGTCGATCTGGAGACGTGTCTCGTCGTGTTCAGTCCTTCTCTGGCTGCCCCTGGACTCGCTGTACTGTGTACCAGCGTGGAGAATAACCGCCTTTCTTCGTATAGCCGGATCTCCCCCTCACCATCCTCTCGTGAGTCCCGTTTACACCCACAACGCAGCACATCTCTCTCTCGCTCTTGAGGATGGATTGACTACCCACTACTCCTCGACAACCGAATGGAAGGCTACCAGAGTTTTGGCAGGTGCAAGAAGACCCTGCCCACCGCACCATCGCCTCGGCCGTCACGGCCCACGCGGCGTCCTCTTCCGCCGTGCCGCCTGCGTTCATCTTCCCTCTCGGAAGACCCCGCAACTTCACCTCATGGACCCAAATGTCCACGCACTCCTTTCCTTCACATCGCCATCCGCGCCCACATATCCTCATCCTCCTCCGTCAACTCCTCCCTCCGATCATACGGCGTCCCATTCGGCTTGCCCTGCCACGCCCCCCTATCAAACGACTCCGGGCTATACACTCCCCCCTTCTTCCCGCCGAGAGTCCACCGTCGACCCCAGGAGCGTCTCGCCCGTGCTGACCGTCGAGAAGGTGTGTCCGAAGGGTGTTGGTGGTTGGGTTTGGTGGTATGGACCCCGGCCGTGGCAGCCTACCTGTGCGCTCGGGGGGGGGGGGGTATGAGGACGGGGTCCCGTTGGCGGGCCGCGATATGCCCCCCCCGGGGATCGGCGCTATTCTTTGGGCTTGGGGGGGGAAGGGGGGGGGGGGTTGTGAGGATGGGGGGGGGGGGCGTTGGGGGGGG